>JAJHUR010079217.1:0-20869 GCA_027495735.1 Lutjanus campechanus
TAAAGGGAGTTTGGCGTAATATTTTTCAGAAAGATCATAATGAACAAACTGCTAATAGGCTACTGTATGTAGCCTTTATCTTTTTATATTTTGTCACTATACAGAAAAAGCAACTGCTAAAGTATTACAGTATACGGTTGTCTGATGTTGACTGTGGTTATTTACTGTTACAGTCTAATAATGTGTGCTTGTATTGATTACTGAGGATGGCTGATCAGCTAAATGTACCAATACTGTTTTGTCTTCATACAATGTAATTAACACATATTATTATTGCATTACTGACCTTGATGCCTGACATTTTGTCCGCAATGCACCAATAAATTTGTATTTATCAAAGGCCAAAGTGGCATTGCCCTAAAAATGACTTAATTATTTATTGAGAGGGCAATGTGTCACTATTCACTTTATCAGTTGTGCCCCCAAACTCCAAAAGTTTCTCCCTGCTCACACCTGATGCTTTGAAACTCAGTACAGTTTGCAGTTGTGACTGTGTCAGATTATTAGCAATAAGCTGCTGAAAGATTTGTGAAAATTAAAAGAAATACATATTACATTTCCGGAAATCCTAATGAAATTAAATTGAATATTGAATGTAAATTCATCAATGTAAGTTAGTGTGAGTATATGCTATAAATTTGTTAACACCTTTCTTAGGCAATAATCAGGAAATTAATTGACTACTACCACTACTATGACTACTAATACTGTCTTTTAATATGCTAGTCATCATGATACTGCTTGGTGGCTGTGGCTAAATTAAAATAAAATTAGCTTCAAGCAGGCTACGGTTCATTAGTACAATAGATCTTCATTATCATCTGTGACTAAACTGCACTGCTGTAAGTAATTGTCAATTCATAAATTACTAATGCAACATGCAGCCAGTAGCAAGGAGTGCAAGGCTGTGGGCCACAGTAGCATTCTACCTCATATAACAAACAATAAATACTCAGCAGCACTAAAACTACTGATAGGCCCTATAATGTAACAACCTGTCATGAAATTTACCCCCATTGGGAGGCCTGTTTATTACAATTAGAGTCCCTGCTGGAAGATTTTAAAGAACAGTCACTCGGCCTCAGCAGACAAATAAAATTGGTGAACTTTAGACAGTGTCCGCATGAGTCCGCATGAGTCCACATGAGGGCGGACGTTTAGCTCAGTTGGTAGAGCGTCTGACCCATGTATGGAGGCTGTTAGTCCTCTGCAGCGGCCGCAGGTTCGACTCCTGCCTGCAGCCCTTTGCTGCGTGTCATTCCCTCTCTCTCTGCCCTGTTTCCTGTCTACTCTCCAACTATCCTGTCTAATAAAGGCGAAAATAGCCTAAAAAATAAAAAAATGAGTGCACATGAAACGGAAAGCAGAGTGCTATTTTGCCTCTGCATATTTATGTGTTTCTTGTAAAAACAGGCAGCAAGGAAGGGACTTGTTGCAGATATTGACCGGCATTTACACTAGCCAATATCCCAGTGAACATGGCCAGACTGGGGCCAAACACAGCCACCTGAACTGATGGAGGTTTTGCAACAGATAATACAGTTCAAAGGTGGTGTTATTGCTGGGTTTGACTCCTGGCACCCCGAGCCTGAGTCAGCTAACTTAGCAGCATGGCTAACTGAGCTAACTCGCTAACAGTGCTACAATTAATGGTTACATTAACTACTTTAACAACAAGTAAAGCTATTAGGAAACTCTGTAAATCATGACAGTTCTGTATTCCCTCACAGTCTCCGAGTCCACTCGGGGACTGTTAGGCCTAGTTCCATTGCCCACTAATGCCAGCTAGGTTAAGTTAGCAGAAACTTTTACCCAGAGTTGAACACCCAGAGTAGGCACACATCATATTTTGTCTTACAGGAAGAAAAAAAAAAGTTAAATGTAAAATAAAAACACAAAGAAAATGATTATGCACAACATGACTGGGCATGTGATGTTAAAGGGTTAAAAAGGCATCTTTCATTTCATCTTTACATTAGGGATCTTCACCAAACCAATCAAGAAAATGTCTGAAGGTTCTGGTTGTGTGGCATGAAGGATGGAAGCACTATATTTAAATGTGTGTGGGTCTATATGTATCTAGACCTAGCAGCAGGAAGCAGTGGGTGATTGACAGACTTCTCTCATTTCCTCGAGGGCAAGGTTGCATGTACTGTTGCATCAGGTGACTGCAGCAGTGAGACTGAAGAGCATATGAAATCCATTAACCCTTGCTGTTATTATTTACCAACCTTCTGAAACACCCAAATGAAGGTCACATATCTACAAATGCAGCCAGCATGTCATATGCACCATATCTCTCTGTATCACTAATGTTTGTGCATCATCCCTCATCAAAGGGAGTGTGATATCAATGTGGCTCAGAGCGCGTGATAAAATATGCAGGAATGTGACAAACATACAAAGCTGCCCCTGATTGTTGTGGTACATTAAAACTGCTTTCAACATGGGAAGTGAGCTCAGAATATCAGTTTACATGACTTTGAACAAATAAGTAGTCCCTGGGATTACATTAGTGAAGAGCTAAATTCTCAACACTCAGCTTTAAGTAATATGCTGATTTACTGCTGTGCCACAAATGCACTTCTGCAGCAGGAAAGCGTTCTTAAAATTTGAAACTGGTCGTTTACTGGCCATTTGTCATTGAAAACCAGAGTGTGTGAGTATTGTTCAAAGTTATCACGCCAGGGAACAGATGTGCTGCCTTTTCCGGTCTTGTGGAGCTTGCCCAGTCACACTTAATATAGATCCACTGTCGCATACACTTCACAAGTGTTTGTAGGATAAGTGCTGGATTTCACTGAGTGTTAAAAGCTTAATCCATCCAAATGTGTGAAACTGAGAAGTATTTTGTTCACACCAGAAGGAGTAAATTGACTGAGGTTTGGTGTCAAGCACTTCGCTTTGCCATAAGAGGTTGGGATCAATAACGTGACCCTTCATAATGATTTAACTTTCAGCCAACTGTTAAAGAGAGGCCCACATACAGTAAAATATAAACCACTGAACTGATGTATTAGACCAGGTCTCTTCGACTATTTTTTTTTAGGCCAGGGAACCTTTAGCTGATAGAGGGACAGAGCAGGGACAGAGCAGGGACCCCCACGACATACGCTGCATTGGATATTTTCGGGTCTTCTCTCATTTGCACTCATAGTTGCTCCAGCTGATGTTAGCTGTGTTAGCCTCACCCTCTGCACTTTCACCAGGGTGAAGTAGAGGGTTTGTCAGAGTCTTTTGCTCCTGAAGTTACAAAATGATGCCATGTGGCTCACAAGAGTGTCTCTTCTCGTGGGATAATAATACAGCTAACTGGTAAATATGTTTAAAAAAATAATTCAATTTCAAAAATAATTTGCAATAATTTGTGGGACCCACTGCAGTAACTCCGTGGGCCCCCTAGGGGTCCCGGACCCCCTGTTGAAAACCCATGTATTAGACAATTACATGATGCTATATACAATCAATATTGTTCACTGTTCACTATATTCATAACTGGCACAAAAACTGAAACTATTCTTGACTGTCAATGAGAAAATTGTTGTGAACATAATGTAGAATTACTGCTGTAAGCTCACTTGATACAGTGGCTTCCATAGCTTGAATGAGCATAATGATTGGTAGCACAGTAAAGCATGGGCAAGGCGGCTGGGATTTCAACAGTAGGGGCATGTTTGCTGGAGAGTTTATGGATTTGTCATTGGAAACGACCAGATCTCCATGTTCCAGACTCTATAACGCATCAATTTGATTCCAAATAAGACTCCCGCATAGGCCCCCGTTCCTTATCAGCGAGCATGTCCACGTCAGTCTCCAAGATTTAGCCACGGCTAAATTCCTCCGTATTTAGGCTGGCTGAACGATATGGACATCTACGCAGTTCCAATAGCTGCAGGCAGCGCCTCTTGAATAGCATTTTGTACATAAGCTTTAGCTTACTAGCCTAGGATACCAGGCCAATGCCTTATCCCTGTTAACAGAGACCCTTCTAAGACAGGATTAGTGGGGAAGATAGTCAGCGACAAGGGGGGACGGTCCATCTCCTGGGAAGCACCACCGCTAACCCAACCGTAATTGCATTTGTTTAGATAAGGAGATCACAGCAAAATCAAGTGCTATGTTAGTCCAGCAATGCAATGTGATTTTATATTCATAGCACCACAATATATAAAGCAGGGCTCTATAAAAAGATGTTGGAATATTGTAGTTTTTGTCATTTTCTTTTATTTTCCTTAGCCATTGAAAATTGTGTGTATTTATTCCCTGTAAGCTATATCATACAAAATACTGATTTAATCACATCATGCAGAAATTAATTAGCTCTGATTTTATGCCCATACGGTATATATCATGTACTGTTGACAATAACATGTGCAGGGCAGTGAGACAGTTTTGCTGTGTGAAATAACATGAACAGAGACAGTGAGTGAGATACTGTAGAGGGAGGGGAAAAAAAACAAAAAGCAACCTGACTTTCAGGTGTGACCTTCCACTCTTCTCCTAGTCTCCCATTCCTTTATGGGTTAAGCATCCTAAATGCTTTATGTATGCCTTGTGTGACACTCTTTGCATAAATGATACCAAATAATTGGGATTTATAAATTATTCATTGTGTATTAATGCAGGTGAAATGGCTTTTTGGCTTGGACTGCTGTCTGTCGTTCAGAAAATAAAAGAGGAGGAGGTGGGGTATCATAGATACTTCACCGGGGAAAAAATAAATACCCCCATGGAAATATATGCAATCAAAATGCATGAGCCACGCATGGTCAGTGCAGCAACCTTAGTGATATCCTGACTAGTATTTTTCCTTCTCATAAACAATAGCTAATAAAGTCATTTTAACTTTAAAATTGAAGCATGGATTTACTGCATATACTGTATACATATCTAATGCCATAAATAAACACAACACCATATTCCTTATGGCCAAAAAGATTTGTGTTTGTTGGAAACAGTAGATAGAACGGGGGCCATTTCGACTATAGTCCTCACTTTGATGCCTATGTCAGAGGTTCTCTTTTTTTCAGCCAAGGACCCTTACAAGTTAGAATATAAAGCAGGGACCCTTTTTGATGCTTCTACTCCATTATGTGAAAGAACACAAGAGAAATGTGTTAGACATTGCAACATTGAACTCATGTCCATTCGAATGAAGCCATATTGGAGATACAAACTTCATTTGTTGCTATAGTTACCAGTTGTGTAAAAAAAAAAATCTGTGCATCGTATGGTTAGACTTGGCACTAGAGCCATGAGAGAGCCGGTTTCCACCATGTTTGGGTGACACGGGTGATGTTTTACCAAGCATGCAAGCAAAACAAGAAAAAACACAAACAGTTTTAACCTTATGCTATATTAACAGTTTCCCCCAGTCTCTAGTGGCCTCTAGTGAGTCATTCAGTGCTCAATGAAGCAATGTTGTCTCCACTCACTGATAATTTTGCCTATAAAAGATTATTTTGTTGTTGAAATATAGTGTGTCAATATCTGTCAGAGTTAGGCATCCTTGCTCTCAGCTGCTGCAATTCTACATTGTGCAGTATATCATTAGTATAGACCTCAACTGTTTGATTCATAAAACTACAGCAACAAAACACTAATAGACAGATACACATGCAGAGGAAAATGCATGTAAGACCAATCACATTAACAAGTAAAACAAGTGTCCACACATGTTTTGAACAAGGTCTCCTGAGCTACAAACTGCACTGTCATCTCCGCCTGTGTTGAGGCATCTCTGCCTCTGAGCTGCGCTGGTCTTGAGTTCCCCTATTCTTGTCCTAAATGCCTTGCATAATATCATAATTACAGGGCTCTCGTGACCTTACTTTAGCACATACTGACCCAAGCATTTGAAACCAGGAGCTTGGGAGGCTAGAAATATTTAGACTGATAAAGAGGGACCCTGCTCCTTCCCTGGGCGAGTTTTAGTGCGACATAATATTTCTTTTGGCAGGGGTCACGGGTGACTCGACGTACATCATCACTAACTTATTAGATCTTGAGGCAATTAGCCGAAAACAAACAGGCCAGACAGACTGGCTATTGAGTTGCCTGAACAGGGAGAAAATAGCCTATGGCGCTCAGTCATTTCAGAGCCGCATCAAAGAGGAGTCCGTGGCATCAACAGAAAGAAAGAAACACATTGTTGCGGTGTAACGCCTATACAGTACTGGGGGCTTAGCGCATTATTTTTCCAGTGATTCAGGTTACAAACCCAACTTGCCCAAGTATAATAGGGTGGTGGAAAGAACTTTTCACCTGAACACTATATGCAATGTGCAGCATGCTTAGTTTAGGATTAAGAATCCATTTAGGGTCCTCCCCTGACATGGGAAATCAAGCCTCTACTCCTCTGTCTGTCGCTGAGGTCAAGGGGACATCTTGATGTGCAGTGCCATAATGACTGCAACAAGACTGGGCGCAGAAATCTTAAACCACCCTGCTTTGCTCAAAGGGGGAGATATCACTTCCTCACATAATTGTCTGCAATAATTACAAATTGTCCTTTGAGTCGCCCAAGGACTGGACACTGTGATGCTGTTTTCTTTGTAGTACTTGTGAAATAGCTAAACTTTGGGGGATATATTTAATTTTCAGAGCTTGCTAAATAATGTTGCGATGTCAAATGTATACCAGGACAACTACTAGGCAAAAGTTGCAAATTGCCTGAGGCTCCAAGCTACCAAGTGCCCTATAAAATGCCTCAAACTTGTTTAATCATGTTTTTTTTTTCACTATTTGCTAATTAATTGTTTTTCTAAAAACCCATACGCTAAAATGGCATCAAATGCTTAGTTCCTGAGTGACTCAGGGCCTCTGCACTAACTTGGACTCTTCCATGATCTTACTGTGCATCTTCGGAAATGATTCAGGAAGACAGTATCTAACTTGTCTAAACAAATGGCTTGGCATGGTGTGCAGACTGTTGAAAAATGAAGTAAAGCTATCCCACCAGTACAAAAAAAAAACAAAGAAGCAGGAGAATGCTAGGAGAAAACTGGCCCCTCCTAAGTCCTGCCCCTTTTTGCTCTGTGCTCCACTAACAGTTGAGCAAACTTGGTTCCTCTGTCAATTTTCTCCTTTTCCTGTAAAAGCGACTTATTGGGTGACATATTCAGTAAGCTAAGGTTAGCAAAACTCTGGCTGACTAGGTTGCTGATGTTTGATGTAGATTTGCAAGGTATTTAGTAGTAGTTAGGACATTAGTTAATTTAAGATGTGACTATATATTATTTTTATATAGGTCCCTCGGTGACCTCCTTTAACCAAAATCTGGTTTTCTTTTCAACATAGACGAGCCTTGCACATAACATATTTAAGTACAAAAGCACAGAGTGAAAAGGGTTGATATACACCTCTGCCACAGCCTGTTCACCCTGCTGCTATCTGCCAAGAGATACAAAAGTATCCGCTGCTGTACCAGCAGACTGCAGAACAGCTTCCTTTCTGAGGCTGTGAGGTTGCTTCATTCATCCTGTGCACTCCACCATAAACAAACATTTTTTGTGACTTATTATTTCTTCAAAATTTGATAAAGGGAGAAAGCAAAGGAATGCGGAGGGCCCCAGGCCTGTGTTTGACTTAGGCCTCAAAATGACTTAATCCGCCCTTGTCAGGAAGGTATATAGTAAGTTTCAGTAGAAGTGTTTCAGAAAAACGAAATGTTAATGGAACAAAATGAGCACCAACTTGCATTTACAAAGCAGAGTAAAATAGAAAAAGAGCAACAAAGATTTTTCTCACACATATGTTGCATGCCTACAGTGTGGGAGTCATGCACCTGTGCGCGGTTATCTCACAACTCCTGTGTTGATGTTTTATCTTTGTTCAGATCATAGTTAAGTATGAAACATCCTCACCACATATCAATTATTCCACAATTGAACACAACAGACAGACGTTTGAGAAACAAAAGGCACTTTCATCAGCCTCGTGGAGGTGGAGACAAGGGGAAGAAAAATGGGAGTCTTTTGGCTTTTCAGACTTATCGGTTTCATGTGAATGGCCACTGGAATGTCGAGATTTTAGTCTTTGCCTTTTTCCCACCAGATTTCTTTCTTTCCCTCCGTCTTTTTTTAATTTGTTCGTCATTCCCTCCTCAGGATCTGGTTCCTGGACATGATATGCCAAATTACCTGCGGTATCAGTTGTGCCACTGGCGATGCATTGTAAGCTTGTAAATTCCACACAAACCCCCTCAGTAGGATTTGCCTCACCGCTGTCACTAACTTCATTGTCTTTTGAAAGTGGCGGTACAAAAGAGACGCCTTCTGAAGTTGAGAGCTTAGGGCTGGCATTATCATAACAGAATAACTGCGTGCACTGGCAAGATGAGGAGCTGTTACAAATTGAGGGACTCAGATGAGATTTGATCAGGGTAATTATTCATGTCTAAGACGCAAACTTGTCATTTTATTAGGCTTGTACAAAGGTTAACATTTTTATGTTTCTTATACCATCCATACAGTAGTTCATGACAGTAAACCACATGTTAACATCACAGACACCTCACATATTAAACACTATATTTCAGTTTTAAAGCCAGGCAGCCCATAACTTAGTGGTCATTGTGAAACTGATCCAACTGTGGATATCATGTTCTGACATCCTCTGCTACAGTTTCTCAGCTCACAGATGCTACACAAGCTATGAATCATTGTTCCAGGACATCTTACATTAGGAGCCAGCTTACTACACCCTTTGTAGCCCACTGAGAAAAAGACATTGTGGAAGTTGCACTTTTTGCAACAGTCTTGCTGCATTTATCCTTTCCCTAAAGGTGTTTGGAAAAGTTCAGTTTTTCTGGTCATTGCCTGAAAATAAATAACCACTCTAAAATTGGGGAAATAATACTCAGTATTCATGGGGAATGCCAAATAGCTGTGGGATGGGAAACTTTACTTGGGCTGTTGTGGCTGTCACCAGATTTGTGCTGGAAAATGGATAATAAATCATTGTTTTAACTAAAAAAAAAACCTACAAATGCTAACACTCTGAAGAACCAAGTGTGTCACTGGTCAGACTCTAAATGACAATCCTCTAGTTCAGCAAATAAAGTTAAATATGTGTATATAAACCACTTAATGATGATGGTACTTTATTGTCCTTAAGGACCTGTCTCTGTTGGATGATTAATCGTGGTTGTGCTTTCAGTTTATTAGGGTTGGTTGTTTTTTTTTTTGTTTTTTTTTTTTTTTTTTTTTGTTTTTTTTTTTTTTTTTTTTTTTTTTTTTTTTTGGATAGTCTCCAATAACATGCAAACAAAGCACAAGACTGGGGGTCTGCATTATGTAATTGCACCCTAGTGTTACTATTCAGCAATGGATGAGACTAATATCCTTTACAATATCAGTATACAAAGCTGCTTAACACGACTCCCATGCTGAAACACTTAAGGAAATTAAGTCTTAATTAGTCTTTATTTCTAATTGACATTACCACAGGTCACTATGAATAGCCTACTTTAGTATATTCATATGAATAATACAGAGCGGTAACAGAGGCTGCATTTGTATCTGCACTCACATATCTGTTTAAAGTGACAGTTCACTCCAAAATCAAAAATACATACTTCTTCCTCTGGCTTGTCGTGCTATTTATCTGGCTCAATATTTTTAGTGTGAGTTGCAGAGCTTTGGAGAGATCCATCGATATGTCTGCCTCCTTTCAAATAATAATATAATAACATTTGAAAAACAGCAATTTCTCTTTCCAGAAATCCTGACCGGGGTACGCAGGATGATCCACAGACCTTGTGAGCAGTTTCATGTCGGAAATTTCTCTCTATGAGGAATCTACCAGAACTATTTTCTTTCTACTAGAAATAAAATGATTAAGAAAATAATTCCTACACAACATCTGTTGATTATCTTGGGTAACTGGGTCACGATTTTTGGACAGAGACACTGGTGTTGAGTTTTTCAATTTTTTAAAATTATTTATTTATTTATTTATTCATGGATGCTTTGAGCACCAGAAATCGAGTGCCATTTACTCCCATTACATTTGAGAGAGGGCAGACGTCTCTACGTCCAATATCTCCAAAACTGGTGGTGGTAGATGGATAAATATCACTACAGGAAAGAGGAAAAATGTGTACTTTTGATTTTGGGGTGAACTGTGAACTGTAATAAAAGGGTATGTTTCAGCATTACTTTGAACTGCACACATTTTATTCTTCACTTTTCACTAGAGGCTTATGACCTACTCTCGTACATGTTGGAAAAGTGTTACAGTGTTTGGTTTGTCCACTCCGGGCTACTGTAGAAATATAGAGGCTCAACATGGTGTCTGTGGAACAGGACTCACGCCCTCTGTAGATATAAACCAGGTATCAAAATTCTCATTTTCAAGTGATTATACACGAATTAAAAATTATGAATGTGTTATTCAGTTTCTGTCAATATATCCTTGTGATTCTTACACACTGGACCATGAAATACAAACATAGTTTTCAAAAAAATAAATAGAACCAAAAGTCGACTATCTAGAACATTGAAAGCACAAAGGAGATGCCACATTATGGCATCATGTACCCAAACACTGTATGAACAGATGTTTAATAACCAGAGTAGCATGTTAGTCATTACAGCTAGATTGCACTGTAGCATCCTGCTCTCTCTGTACTTAGGTGTGTTGTATAAAGCTGTAATTTATGGTACCACCCAGCTCCACTGTTGGCAGCGCATTGCATCACACTGTGTTATAACATACGGCCCTGTATTGTATGATAATAACTGTTTTACCACAAAGATCCAAGCTACTCTCAAACACTTTAGCTTGAATTGGTCCAAAAAAAATGAGAACAGTCCACATGGATCAAAATAGCCTACATGTCTCAAAGTGCAGTGTGCGTATTTGCATGTTAAAGTTTTTGCAATCCATCTTAGCAAACATGTACAATCAAAGATTGAACACAATGATTTTAAATTACAGCACATTTATGGGGCCTCTTTGTTCAAATAGGTAGTTTGCATGTCTCTGGATAATTTTGATTCAGTGATAAAACAGTCTGTAGTAATGTAGCAGGAACAACAGTGGCTGCTATTGTCTCTGCTTTGCATAAAGTATCATCGCCGAGGTCTCATCTTAAGACTTTTTTGTGAGCCATGCTGGAGTGTTTATCTGGTGGCTGTGTGTAGAAGGTGGATGATCTCACGGGGGCTGCCGGGTAGGTGGTGGGGTTGGAGCTGGGGGCTCATTGCCTATGCATGACGGTGTTGTAGGGAGATTAGAATAACATTGACTATATTCTGTAAATGAAGAAGAGAAGCAAGGGAAGCCTCAGGAGTCCATTATGGATTTTAATAATACATCAAGGTAGTGTAACTGAATAACCGATCTCAGAGGGAAGAGGAGAGGAAGAGGGGAGAAAAAATACACACGTGACATTTGGCTAATATTACAATATGAATTATGAAAACAAAAAGGACTTTTAGTTAATCTTGTCTTCCTACTTTTATTCATCTTTAAGCATTTTTGTTTTCCTTTTTTTTTTCTTTTTTCCCCCTCTAACTTCCCCCTGAATCCAGAACACGGTGTAAACAAATAAAAGTGGAGGAAAAACAGTTTGGCATCTCTGTAGATTAATTAATGTGCCTGCGACTTGGCATCACCGGGCGAAAATTATGTGCATAAATAATATCACTAATTAAAAAGATGCAGATTAACATGCAAATAATGTTAATGAGGATCTGCAATTCCAGAGTGTATTCGCATAACATCAACAATTTAATGTGTTGGAAGGACTGTGTTTGCATTACATTAATAAAATTCAAAGACCCGTGCATAGAAAATTCTGTCGGAGTCTGTGTTTCCACTTGTGAGTTGTAAATTCTGTGGGCAGTAACAGCCACTTCTTTGGCAGATGCAAAAGTTATTATCTCAAAGGCTGGCTGAAGTGGTGCCATGAGCCAGTACGACCAGCTGTTAGCAAGCGGCCAGCCAGAAAAGCACTAAGACAATTAACTGTATTAGTTGTTGGGCTCTGCTGTTTATTTTCCCTCAGATTAATTTCACATGGCTGACCAGAAATGTGCTGGAGAGGGGGAAACAGACACAAAACAAACAAAAAACAACACTCCAACTGGGAGCAAATGTGTGAAAATCGAGCTCCCCTTCCTACTTAGAGAAACAAATCAAGAGGAGTACTTGTGGCTATGGCATCAACAGTGGCTCATCCACACACACAGTGCCATGTTACATACATGCCTTCACTGTATTCAGTCACACTTTAGTTTACAGTACACTAATAAGACGTAACGAGCTGCCCTTGCAGCTTTGTATTAAATGAGATGGTATTAGACCTTTTATTAGAGGGCAATTTGGGACATGGACATCTGCTACTTATACATTTAAAAGCTATATCCACCAAGTAAATGTGGCATAATTTACTTACATGATGTCTTTTTAGGATGTTACTGTGTTTTTAACTGTCTAACTTACAGTTCTATTGTAATGTGTCCCAAAATATCCTCCAAGAAAATCTAATAAGAGTCTAACAGTGGGAAATGATAAACTTTAATTTACAGTACAGTTTTGCTGTATCGTGTCCCTAATTACCCTCTAATAATAAGGTCTCATAAGGGTCTAATACTGTCTAATAAAAAACATATTATTTCCATTTTTGTCTAGTTTGAAACAAAGTATGGCTTATTATCTCCTATTAGTGTACTATAAAAGAAAGTGCTACCATGTACTAGACTGTACACTGGTGAAACAAGAGCAACAGAGAGAACATATTCTGATTCACTTTTTTTGGATTACCTCATCAAATGCATTTCAGCACTTGTGTAAACTTTAGATCTTGGAAGAAGATCCCACTAACAGCTCATCCAAAAAAAGAAAAAAAAAAGACAAATACTGTACAAGCATGAAAAAAGAGACCCTCAGTGTGTGTGGACTTAATGGATTTCACAGTAGAAATGAAATGACAAACTTGAGTGAGCGCACCCCTTCCTGTGGGGCAAATGTCTGCTGGATTTGGATCGTTACCTGCAGAATAAACAAGACCCTTTCTTAACAAGGAAAAATACTGCCCGTGTCTATCAACACAGTGTCGAGCAGGGAAAAAGGAAAGGCTCTCCAGTCTGCAGTGATATGCATCGACTGTCCTCAAGAGGACATTTTCTCTAAAGCCATTCATTTCACAATGGGCGAAGGAAATAAGCCTGTTCCTCTTGCAATGGGCAGAAACCCCGGAACAATAACATTTATCATAGATGGTACAGTGTGGCTTTCACTAATACATTCACAATTTCACCATGCACTGGGTAATGTATTGAGCAATATTTCTTTATGGAAGACTTCATGGAAAATGACAGGAAGAAAGCACATGGACATCATCACTGTAAAATGACAAGGTAATGAGACAGTACGGAAAATAATATTCATTTGTACACTTTAGCAAAATTGGGTACCAATTTACTGCTTACTCATGTCATAAAGCGATACTCCTATTCAGGAATTAACAACTAAACATGTAACTCAATATACACACCCTCCACAAAAAGCCAATGGGATTTTTCTATTGTATACTGTGTTAGTACAGCAAATAAGTCTCAAAACGGGTTTATGGTAAATGTTTTGTTCAGAAAGGTAATCTTCACATACAACCACTTTTATGATTTTTTTTAAAGCGTATCACCAGAACTTAAAAGATAACATTAGGCTATAAACAAACTATACCATGGTCGTGTGACTCAACGTCACCAAAGCTTTAAAAAAAAAGAAAAGACATTAAAACATTAAAAAAAAAAAAAATTCAACACGACTGAAGTGGAAGTGCTAATATGCTACCTCATTTGCAGGTTTTAGGACTCCTGTAACACTCTTTAGCTGTAAGGTTAAGCCAGTAGCCCTCTCCAAATATGATTCAGTATTAAATCATATGCTATAACTGTCCATATCTTAAAGGGCAGTTGTTTCCTGGCTGTTGCCATGGAGAGCGTGACATTGCATCATGACAAGCAGAACATTTAGATTCTAATAAAGATATGTTTATTGAGAAGCCATAGAGCGGTTTATGACAATAAAATTCAAGCAGCTGCATAACATAAATCTTCTAAAATTATAGGTTTGAACATTTGCCTTCTTTGTTTCCACTGGTTTTTCAAATGTGATACTGGAACACAAGTTTCATGCTGTGTAAAGGCATAATATGCCATATTTTCAAAAAAAAAGAAAAGAAAAAAGACTAATATAACCATAATCCCTTTCAATCATTACTTATGACCCACTAGGAGCATGTGGTGATATCTGTAACTGCAGATATTCCACCCTCTGTCTGTATTTTCTTATTTTCTTATTATTTTTCTGTGCTCGGGACATTTTACCAAGCCAGAACATCAGTATTTGATGTCCTGGAAATGAAACTCAAGACTCAACTATCTTTCTGGTGTGTTTACGAACAGCTCGGACAAATCCCACCGAATCTATTTTGAACTCCATGCCTGGACAGTGAATAGAGAGAGCGAAGTTGTGAAATTACTGTTTTATGATCCTTTTTTTTTTCATATATTATTTTTTTATTTTTTCAGTCAAATGTCTTCATTGTGTCCACCATTGTGTCCTGTGTGTGGGGAAGACATGGAGGCCTGCTAAAATATTCAGGCACAGTGGATGCAAACGATAGCTTCTCAGGACATACGGTTTGTATTATGCTTGGCATTGAGTGTGCTACAGTGTGATATTCTGAGAGGAAAAGGAGAGCGAAAAAAAAAAAAATGAGAGAGAAACACAATGACCTCTTCAGCTGGGCACGGATCTAGCAGCTGGCCAATAACTTAAACAGGGCCTTGTAATATGCTTGCTTTGGGCTGCAGGGAACTGCACAGACAACACATAAAAATATGACAAGCAGATGATGGATTAGGGTCATAAGTCTCAGTTCAGCCGTACAAACAAAACATCATGATCGTGTGTTACGACAATACGGTTAATAGACAGAAATTAGCAGATGTTGATTGCAGTCTGGATACTGTCCGCATACCAACAGGCTCTCAGAGAGACATGGGCAGGCGGGCGGCTTGGCTGGTTGGGGTGAAGCGATACGTGGAGCCAGGGAGACCCCCTGCTCATGGCATGTGTAACCACAGATCTGCCTGCATTTTATGTTTCATAAACTGTGTTCTCTAGTTTGTCCCACGATATCCTGAACTGACCTGTCCATGTAAACCTCGAACTTTCATAAAAAGATCTTTAAAAAAAAGAAACACACACGAAAGAGTCAAGCGTTTTTGATCTGCCATGGTTCTGTTTCAAAGTTGTCAGGGAGGGAACTTGTTTTAATGTAATGATTCGAGGTTTTTATGTTCTCCTCTCATAGCCTAAGGTGAAATGCACATTTCATCAAGGTTATGGAGGGCTGCTGTAGTATTTGCTCCCCTCATGAATGCAAAGTTGGCTTTGCCTCTCTGAAGACTCTCGGAGAGATTTGAATGCTGAACTACAAAGCGCTTGTTAGAGCAGAGCTTGGCAGATAATTAAATTCAACCCTCCCACCAGTATCTCTCAGCGCTGGACAGGGAAGCAGAAATTTCCTAAAATTAATTGCTGGCTTCCAGAACTTGTTGATCACTCCCATTGTTGTGTCTCTCTGTTGAGTTGTTGTTTTGTTGTGTTGCTTTTTCTGCTCTGTGGTATTTTGGTTTACATTTGAGTAGAATGACTTTTTTTCAGTTTAAATTTTATTCATGGCTGTGCATAGTGATTTATAGTGATAGCCTAATGCTCACTTTAGTAAACGTGATCCATTGTGATATTTACTGGGGCTGCAACTAATAATTATTTCTATCGTGAATTAATCTGTCACTTATTTTCTCATTTAATTTATTTGGCTATAAATCAGAAAATGGTGAAAATGTTGATCAGTGTTTCCCAAAGCCCAGGATGACATCCTCAAATGTCCTATGATATTCAGTTTACTATAGAGGAGTAAAGAGGCCAGAAAATATTAACATTTAAGACACTGAAATCAGAGTATATTTACTTTTTTTTCATAAAAATCACTCAAACAATTAACTGACAAAATAATCAGTTAATTGTTGCAGTGCTACCATTTACCACAATCATACTTCATTCTTTAAAGAAGCAATATGTAATAATTGCATGTCCAAAAATGACTACAGCAGTTAAAATTGCGAGTTGACGACATAGATACTGATTAATTGGATATTTTTAATATATCAGATAGGTTGAAATCCTATTTGATATACAATCGATCATTGAAGTGGGTTGTTTCTCCCTGCCCCCTCCTCCCCAGATTGGAGGAAGCTCAGGCAGGCTGCAGGAACCCTGCAGGAGTGTAAGATGACACAATGGTGTAATTTAACAATAACAAGTGATGTCCTACACTGTAAGTTGAAAGAAAACAAAAGCACACTGCAATGAAAATACACACTCTGGAGTTGGAGTCAGTGACTGTCTGCCTTCTGCCTGCCAGACTCCATTAATATGTCGATCAATTTAACTATTATAAACATCTACTCCTTCTACAAAATTAAAAAGAAGCCAGTGTTTTAACTTGCTTGTTTTTTCTTTAATCTCTAATGACAAATCATAGTAATTGTATGATTTATTACAGTAAATATATTACAGATTACTACTTTAAAATATCCAAAAAATATTTACAGTCTTATACATGTTCAAAGTTTGAATATTAGGTGTTGGCTTTACAAACTACAATTAGAAGCACATAGCAGGCAAAACCAGGCATCAATAAAAATCTCCTAATGGCTCAACAGTCTACTTAAGCATTCCTGAATTACCTCCAGTCCAAAAAAATAAAAAAAAAGTAACAAGTGATTCTCTGTTTCACAAAATGATGATTTACAAATCTCAATTCAGAGGAAATTGAATAAACCCATCCATTCAGCTTTAACTAATACAGAATTAATAGCACTCACAATGACCAAATTATTTTCAAACTCCAGACAGACAAAAGAGAGAGCGGGAGAGGGAGAAAATTAAATCGCAATTATCATAAAATCCATCATTGTAATTCACACACGGGCTGAGTGTTGCAGTGTTTGGATAGGTAATGATTTTCTAATATGAGGAGGCAATTTGCATAAATAGCCTGGAGATGGGTTATCGTCGTCATCATCATCATCATTTTCGATTCCGCACAATTACGATCCCTGCACTATATATCAGAGCTCACAGCTATGTAAAACCACAGCACTAATTAATAAGCCATTTACAGACTAGCAGCTAGTTACAGTTGGTCCTGCTGATGACCTTAGCGAAGATGAGCCGTCTCAGAAGTGCCTGTGTGTAACTACAAACATAATGATGTGCCAGGAGGGAATCATTAAAAATAATTTACACAAGCCTTCATTTACCCAGATCTTTTGATAGCACGCTTCCCCCGGTGTTTAGATCCGTGGCACAGAACCTCCTTACCATTTGGAAAGTGCCGGCCGGGGGAACGAGTGGGGATACCTAAGTGGTTAATTAAGAGCTGTTGGGGCGCCGGGAGAGCCTCCTGAAAAATCTCTCTGATGTCTGCCGTGTCAAGTGTCTCTCCCAGACTGAGCAGCGAGAGGTGGCTGCCACACTAGGCTAATTACTGGGGAAGGCAGGGAGCAGCTGAGGAGAGGAGAGGGGCCCCTAAATGAATCACTCTCTCCAAGAATCTAAGCATTTGCACACACACACACACATGGTGGCACACAAATATTTGGGCAATCAAAAACCTTTGAGCCTAGTTGCTAGACTGGCTGCTCCATTGAGCACAAAGAGGGGGTATCAGGGGTGTGCTCAATCTGCGAGGAATGTGAAAGGGTTAACTACACCTGGATGAGAACGATGCTCTGACAGAGAGGAAGGTGTGTTTTCATAGAGGGGGCAAGGACAGAAGAGGGTGGAGAGTGAGGAGAAGTGGGGGGGTTGAACAATAGGCATGTTAGTCAGATGATATGATGAAACAAGCTGCTCATACAAAGTCCTGCTGCTGTAACTCAGCTAATGGTGTCATTCTCTCCTTAATTGTCTTATCTGTGGAGGAAGAGGTTCACCACCATAGCTGCATAATATGTGTGTGCATATACTATACTGCAATATTAGAGAGACATAAAAGAGATTTTTTTTAAGCTTATAGGAGCTCAGATTATAGTACATATATAAATGGACTGCATGGTTAATTTTTCAGATTTGAAAAAACAAAAACAAATTTTACACAAATCCTATCAAATCATAGGGGAATAAAGGTCCAGATGAAGGATGGAAGTCTGTTTCTTTTCTTTCTTCCTTCCTTTTTTTAACAGTTTTTCTCTATATTATTTATTTATTCATTTGTTTCAGTAAATTGTAGCCAAAAGGCTATTTTTTTGCCTCAAATAATGAGGTTACAGTCAGTGTTTTAATGTCCCTGATATAAAATAGATACACTGTCAAAAATAATAATACAATTGTTTTAACTTGAAAAATTTAGTGTCCGGGGATTCATAATATTTTAAATTGACTGAATTTGAAAAGAAGGTTTGAGGTAATTTTGCAATGATTCAAAACAAATAAATTTTTCTGATCAAATAAACTGAATAATAATTCAGTTGTACCTGAGAAAACAAGTTCATTACTCTTAAGATATTAAGTTGAACCAACGGCTCTTCAGTCACGATATTGCAAACACGTTTAATTTTCTTTTACATTCTCAGTTTGAAAAGTCAGTTCTTCATTTCACATGAAGAGCTCCTGTTGGACATTTTTTTTTAGAAACTTTCATTTCATGAGTTGACTGAATGCTGTACAATACATTCATTCAACTTATCATTTCAAGTCAAAAGACTTCAAGCTAAGAATCCATGTTTAGAAGTTCTGAGCTGTTGAAAAAAATGAAAATAATTAAATATTAGAAACTTTAAGTTTAATTAACAAATAAAAAATGTATATTTAAGTTAAGTTAGAGAGAAGATAGTTGATTCTACAAATTTAAATCTTTTTTATTTGATTTTATTTTATTTTAGATACAATGTTTTAAATTAGTGCTCAGTGGCTTCAGACACTATAATGCAATGTCATCTTGCAGCACCTCCATGTCTCCAGTGACTGAATAAAGACCATCACATGCAGACTTGTGTGTTGCACAATAGGCATGTTAGTCTGATGATATGATGAAACAAGCTGCTTATACAAAGTCCTGCTGCTGTAACTCAATTAATGGCATCATTCTCTACCTAATTGTCTTATCTGCCAGGGAAGAATTTCAGCACCATAGCTGCATGATATGTAAATACTATAATTAATCAATAGTGTACTTAGTAGATAGGCATAAAATATATTTTTTTAGCTTCAGAGCTCATATTCAGGTATAGATATACAGATACATATCGATAAACTGGGTGCATAGTTAAATATTTTTTCAATGAGAAGGGGAGAGCGGGGCACCTTGTCACATGGGCAAGTTTTCACACTGTGCAACTCAGAGTCTGTAAGTCATTTTGCTCTTGACATGTAGTGAATGTTGCTGTAATCTGAGGAGAGCATAGTTGTTATAATGACATTACTTTGGGGCAAGTTGTCTCAGTGGCCTAGCTAGCTACTTTACTAGTTGCTTAAGTTGGTGGTTGCTATGCAACAATGTGTGCGTTGATATAGTGCGTCACACATTACTAGCAGTTGTAAATAAATAGCTATGAATGATTTGGTCACAACATGGTTGAAATAGGAAGGAGCATAGTAAATGTTTCACTGGTGAAAATATAAAATGTCTTTTGTAGGAAACGAGTGTGGAAAGCTTCTCCCTTTGTACTTGTTTGTTGATAAATGTAATGTGACATTTTACCCCACATACTGTGACAACTTACCTGGTGATGTGGCAACTTGTCATAAATACACATTCTGTAGCTATTTGTAACTCTATATTAAAGTGAGGTGTAAAAATCAAAAGATTATACATTTGTGCATAAGCATGTTTTACTGTGATGTACTGAGACAGAGAAATTGAAATGTTAGCAAAAAGTGTGACAAGATGCCCTAGTCTCCTCTACTATTTTGAATCAAAAAATAAATGCAAGAAAAATATCTTCCCCGCTGCCCATTCCTTCTTAATGCCTTGATTAAAAATTTGCACCTTCCCCCATCGCTACAAAGTGCCAAGAAGGAAGTGTACCAAATATGTCCCCTTTAATCTGCAGAATTCCCCACTGCAGTGTCAAAATTCTGTTCAAACGAAAGTGCTGCCAGGGAGAAAGGGGGCTGAACAATGCTGCGGGATGCAGGCAATAGCTGCCGTGAAAGCCTATGCTGATCATGATACTTTGGACCAGGCCCTTGAATGTGCTTGGCTCCTTCCTCCTTCCTTCCCTCTCTCTGCCTGCCTGCCTCCCTCTCTCTTTCTCCCTCCGACTCCAGACCATCCTACGAAGGGAGCAGAGGGAGAAAAGGGCTAGCCGGGGGAAAGATAGACAATAAGGGTTTTAAAGCCTCGGAGCTGCCTACAGCAAAGCCGCTTTCCAGGCAACGAGGAGCCAGCCTAGGCAGCCGCTACCAAGCCAAGCGCTCCAGCCACATCAGCCATGACAGAAGGCTGGCAGAACAATCATCTTAACAATATGGCTGAGTCGCTGACCCCACACTGAAATGGGGCTATCGCTCCAACTATGGCTAGTGTTATGGTTGGCTTGCCACTGGCGCTAATAGCTCAACAGTGAGCCAGGCCTTGGACCAGGCTGGTTGTGATGGGACTGCTATAGGCTTGTGTTGGTTGTCGAGGAATGTGAAGTCACAAAAGCTGAAGCAGAAAGAGTCTGCTCGCTCTGTGATCATGAACATGAACAACATGACGATTGATGAGAATCACTGGTGGTGGTAATGGATTTAATGATGATGATTAATATTAATTTCATTATAGGTCACAAGACAT
>JAJHUR010079218.1:0-12577 GCA_027495735.1 Lutjanus campechanus
TACTCGAGAGCAGCTTCCCAGGAACAGTTCCTGTTCCTCCTGAGTGTTTCATCGTTTTAGAACATGTCATAACAAGTGAGGTCACCTTTGTACTGATTTAAGTCATTTTTCAAATCGGGACACAATGGAGAACACGTTTGGAAAACTACAGATCCACTTTGTCTTTGTAAATAAGAAAAGGGAGACGCTCCTCCTCCAACAGATCATTTATTGTTCTCCAGTAGATATGTGGATAATTTATTGTCTCCTGATAGAGGAAATGTGTTTCCGCAGCCTGTACACACACACACAGGAACAATTAAGGAACAACATAAAACAAAACTGACAGAGAAAAAAACAGTCAGGGAACAAATACAGTCACAAAGAACAAGAGTCTCAGAGTGTTCGTGTTTGCTGAGGGCACAGAGCCGTTACTGTAGATCAGAGATCTGTATCTGTATCTGCGGCCGGATGGAAGTAGAGTGAAGAATTAGTTCGGGGGGTGACTGGGTGGTGCTACAGTGAGAGTGCTTTGCGTGTGGAAGCAGTGTCACTAAGTGCAGGGAGGGTGGAGGTGGAGAGACCAGGGATTTTAGAGGCATTGTGAGTGAATTTTTCCCCTGTTGGTGACGGTGAACGTGATGACATAACATGTGGAAGCTCATTTCATTCTTTTCTTATCACAGTTATTGTGATATTCTATGTTCAGAACATGTTATTTCATATTTGGTTCTATATTTTATTAGTCTTGGTCACTGTTAAAATGCTGTTTAGGCAGCCAGTGATACAAAAGAGGAGCACAGACAACAGATCTTCGCCTGTGTGGGTTGATTATTCGTCGATCTGTTGGTAATACCTCGGGGCTCCAGCAGGGGGGTCGTGCTCCTCTCCCTCGCTGAAAACAGATGAGTGAAGGCGAGAGCTGCGTGTAGTTGTCTTTCTTCATCCTTTTCCCCTATTATTCCCCTTTATTTAAGGCGATTACTGTACAACAAGCACTTTGAATTTATGAACACGTTTGTAAGAGTTTTCGCTGTGTTACTGAGGCTTTATTTGGAGGAAAAATATCATTTTATACTGTTTTTTAGCTGTTTGTTGAGTTTTTGGCTTGGACGTGGTCTCACCTTTGTTTATATTTAAAGCAACACACTGTTGTATTCACACTGTTTGTGCTGTGAAGTTTAAGCTGTAAAAATCTAGTAGTTCATTCAAGCATAAGAATAAGTTAAAAAGGTTAAAAGTGAACAAGATTAAGAATGTGTTTGGTTAAAAATGTAAAACGTGGGAACATGGCCTCCATTCTGATAACGTTAGCCAAGTAAAACACATGCGAGATCTGTTTGTAGTCCCAGCTTGTCATGAAACTCTCCCTCTCCTGCCAAATGCTCGACTGTAAAGCCCCCTGAGGCAAGTTCTCATTTGTGATTCTGAGCTCTACAAATAAAATTAACTTGACTTGAGTAATCGTGCTCCATCACAAGTGAGCAAAAGGGAAACAACAGAGTGGACAGATAGGTAGTTCACTGACCTCCTTCTTCATTTTCTGACGAATCATCTGTTTTTTTTCTGTTTCTCTGGAAGTTCTTGAAAATAAAATGAGTAAAGGGGATGTGACACCAGTAACAGGTGACTAAATATACATTTCATCTGGGTGCTGTTAGTTTGAATGAACTGACAGGTTTCTCTTTGAACATGGTTGTAATAATTTTGGATAATGTAAGTTAGCCTGACATAATGTTATATGTTCATTGTTGGTTTATAAATTTTTTGTCCACATGTTCCTTCCTTTGTTATGTGTGAATGCACGTAGCACCAGTTAGAAACATTTAAATGTACTTTGTTAAGTCTGTAATTAATATTTCAGACTTAAACTCAAAGTAAACTGATAGAAACTTATTCTGGTCTGCGGCTGGTGTTTTTACCCACACACCATCCCCGTCATCAGTGTCAACACTGACAGTCCAAAGCTAACATTAGCAATTGGTCTGTGTAGCTAATGTAGGTATTTGGTCTGCATAGCTAACGTTAATGGTTGGTCTGTGTAGCTAACATTAGCGGTTGGTTTGTATAGCTAATGTTAGCAGTTGGTCTGTGTAGCTAACATTAGCAGTTGGTCTCTGTATCTAATGCTAGCAGGTGGTCTTTGTAGCTAACGTTAGCAGTTGGTCTGTGCAGCTAATGTTAGCAGTTGGTCTGTGTAGCTAACATTAGCAGTTGGTCTGTGCAGCTAATGTTAGCAGTTGGTCTGTGTAGCTAACATTAGCAGTTGGTCTGTGTAGCCAACGTTAGCAGTTAGTCTGTGTAGCTAACGTTAGCAGTTAGTCTGTGTAGCTAACGTTAGCAGTTGGTCTGTGTAGCTAACGTTAGCAGTTGGTCTGTGCAGCTAACGTTAGCAGGTGGTCTGTGTAGTTAACGTTAGCAGTTGGTCTGTGTAGCTAACGTTAGCAGTTGGTCTGTGTAGCTAACGTTAGCAGTTAGTCTGTGTAGGTAGTAAAAGTTTCCACCCAGTGAAGCATTTTTTTCACTAAAGGCTGTGATAATGAACTGACTGTAAGACTGGCTGGTGTCAGTCCGACCAGAGTGTTTTTGTGAGTCTTATGAAGTGTTATAATGTGTGTGTGCGTAGCATGGTTGTATATCATCCTTTATTTTAAAATGTATTTTAAAATTGTGATCCCTCTTCTTGCTTTTCTGTAACTGTAATAGAATACAGTTACCTTCTTTTGAATCCTGATTACGTAATCTTATTAGAAGTAATCCATTACTCCCCAAGCCTGGTAATTACACAACTCAACAAAATACTTAACTTAGGTCTAGTCATTTTAGACATTTAAATGTGTAAATGTTAGATATTGTGCCTTTAACAGCCCAGTTCGTTAATGACACCGTTAATTGTGAATTCATTTCACACAGTTCTCAGTTTGTTTCCCACGATGACTCTGAGTCTGTGTTAAACTGGAAACACATCCAGCTTTGTAATCTGATTGTTTAAGAAGCCTTGACAGGAAATGCAGATAATGGGAGCTCACACCGGGAGTCTGAGCCCGGCCGCACAGCTCTGACTCACTGCTGCTCCTCAGCCCGTTTCCTCGGGCGTCTCACCGGAGACCAATAAATATGGATTAACTGTTAACTGATGATGACGCCGTTAGCTGGAAAAAACAATAGAACACGTCTCAGGAGGTTAATAAAAATGTTACTCAAGACAAAAACGGCACAGAGACGAAGACACAACAGGCTTCATAGACAAAATGGTAACTTTTAATCATTATGCAATTCATATAACAAATCCTTAAAGAGAAACACAGCAGATAAGAACGGTTTGTTTTGCTTCATACTGATTGTGTAACCTGCTGATGCAACGTTATCATCTCATCACACTTTTGTAATAAAGTGCACTTTAGTTATTGCAACAAAAGGCCCTCTCATGAGAATTCATCATCAGTCAGATGTGACAGACTCGGACCTTAATCATGCAAACTTGTATTTTAAGACCAAAGGTGATTTGCCACTAATTTATAATCTAACCTGCACGGTAATAAAACACGGTTACTGTTGCCCTGGAAACATATCAGTGCAGTAAAAAAAATAACTTCTTGTTCCTGGAGGCTCTGTCACACATCCTCCCCCTGTTAAAGATGTAAAGACTTAAAGATGAACCACAGTAATTAAAACACACAGGTCATGTGAACTGTGCAAAGCCTCCCAGACTGTGTACCATTCATTGGTTTTCAAGTAGAGTGCAAAGTGATACAACATTAGAAGGCACAGACTGGCTTTGGACAGTTTAGGGACTGTAGGGAAAAAAAAACATTTTGTCTTAGAAACAACTGCTAGATCGTCTCTCCCTAATATCAAGTGTTTAATTGGTACGACTAGTGTAAAGCCCTTTCACACCAAATTCCAGACTTTCCAGTTTGGTTCAAATCTAAATTGTAGGTGTAAGATCTCCCGCAGACCAGCCGAACCTCAGTCCGAGCGTAAAGAGATCATCTTGGTCAAACTGAAACATGGTTCAGTTCGTTTCTAGTGTGAAAACATTTTGTTTGGGTAGTTTGGACTTGCGGACCACTTGACCCTTCATAAGCCCCGCCCCTTTTTGCTCTGTGCTCCAATAACAGTTGAGTGAACTTGGTACGTGGTGGAACCTCGGTCAACTTTAATGTTTACTTAGGAACGCTGGGTAGTTGGCTCGTCTATGTTGAAGAGAAATTTTGAAGATGGTTAAAAGATTCTTAGTTCCTGTTGGACCTGTGAAATATACAGTCACATCTGACGTTAGCTAATATTAGTAAAACGCTGGCTAACTAGCCAGCTAATGATCAATGGAGATCAGCAAGATAGTTAGCTAGCATTCTGCAAAACACTAGCTAAAAAACTAAAAAAACTTCAAATTGAGTTTCAGCTCGTTGTTTGTCTGTCCGGCTACAACTTTTCTGTTTTGGTTCACTCTCATAGCGTCGTTTTCATCTGCAGCAGGCAGCTGTTTTCTAAGAAAACGCTCTAAAAAGCCACAGTACACTTTCTGCTCAGCACCGAACAGCTGTTCTTGTAAATATACCAGCCAGCTGGAGATCGAGTTATCGTCTAAATGATGGTGGAGACCAAAAACAGAGTTAAAACAGTTGTTTATCAAGAAAGCTGATGATTCCAGTAATTACTCTGTTTGCCAACAAGAAAATAATTAACTTAAAAGTGATGATAAATCAATCCAGTCCTCTAAAGTGGCCAAAAAACAGTTCTTTCAGGTTTAAGGTGCATAAATAATTTAAAATGAGAATTTCTTGTCCAGCAGCTCCGTGCAGCTCGATTGAATGCTGCAGAAAAATATAAATACCCTCAAACCTACCTTTAGCAAAAAGAAAAGAAACAATCTTTATCTAATAATTTCCGTACAGTCCCTTGTTCAAATATTAAATAAATATTTAAGTACATTTTTATGTGAGCACCATTTTGCTCACGTTTAGAACAGTGCAATAATAAAACTTTAGACCAACTTGTTACAAAAGAAGTTAGCAGAAAGACGTTTTTACAAACTGCAGCAGCAGCAGTTCATGGAGAGTTTTCACTTTCCCACATCAGCAGTGAAGCTGTTGGTCATCAGAGACATTCTCGGTCGGTGAAGCCGCCGTCACCAACGGCTTCTTTAAAGGCTTCGAGGAAAAAGAGTAAACTTTTCCAAACTCTTTGGCTTCTGTGACTCATGTGTCTGTTCAGTCTTTCTGTGTCTACGACTGAGCGCTGGACGTCTTCTGCTTTGGTCAAACTTGATCTCTTAATGAGACGTTCATGTGAGTCTGTGAACTTGTGGCTTCGCCGGGGGCACAGGAGGAGTGAACGGTTTGATCCTGGCAGCCGGAGGAGGGCTGGGCTTGACTGGAGGTACGGGAGGAGCGCTCGGTTTGGCTGCCTGATACTGAAAAACAAAACCAGATGAATTTTAGACACATTTATAGATAAATAGTGGCTTATTTTACACTTAAAACAGTGGCGGGTTTGGATGGACTGTAAAAAATGTAAAGGAGTTTAATCTGCAACAGAAAATTGGCTGCAGCTTTAAGATAAGACTTAAATGATCCCCTGAGGGGAAACTCATGTCACAGCAGCTCCAGTTTAAAGAGGCAGGAAACGGATAAGAACTATTTAAAAATGAATAAACAAATGGACAAAGGTGCCCTCAGGGTCTGGTTTAAGACCTGCGAAAGGTTTCACCTTGAACAGCACGAAAGAAGAATGAAAAGGAGTTTAATCAAGTCTGGTCTTGATATTTGGTTTAGTCACTGGGAGCATAAAGAGGAACAGCTTAGAGTCTTTTAAAAGCCTTTTGAACATCTATAACCTTGGAATGAAAAAGAAAAAAATCCTCAGATATATCAGGTCAGAGACTACTTCAGTACAAAAAAAAAGAAAAGAAGAAGAAAAGAAACATTTTTCCCCTGACCTGCAGGGTTATTTATCCGTCTAGATAGTTTCGGTGTGAGCTGCAGAGTTTTGGAGATATGAGCTGTAGAGATGTTTGTCTTTTGGGACTAAGTGGTGCTCAGCTTGTGGTGTCGTAAGAGCCAAAAAATGCAGTTGAACAATTCGAAACCAGCGTCTCTTTCCACAAATCATGACCCAGTTACTTAAAGTGATACTCCACTTTGTGAGAATCATCCACTCAGTATGTACTCACCACTGTGATGATGGGTGAAGGTCTTCAGTTCACAAAACAATCCTGGAGTTTTAGGAGAAACAGAACACAAAACAAACACATTTTGTGTTTGTTTTGTGTTCTTTTTTTAACGTTTTATCCGTGGTCACCGTTCACTGCCATTGTACTGAATGAGGCTGCTGCCCTGTTTCACCTAAAACTCCAGGATTGTTTTGTGAACTGAAGACCTTCACCCATCATCACATCGGCGCAGTGGTGAGTACATACTGAGTGGGTGATTCTCACAAAGTGGAATATCACTTTAAAATAATCCACAGACCTTGTTGTGAGCAGTAAGAACGACTTCTTTCTGACAGAAAGAAGTCGTTCCTACATGAAACTTCTCACAACACGGTCTGTGGATTTGAATTTTTCAAATGTTTGGGGTTTTTTTTCGGTGCTTTAAGCACCACAAGCCGAGCGCCAGTGAAGTCTCATTATACTGGAGAGAAGTCAGACGTCTGAACAGCAGATATCTGCAAAAAATCTGGATGGATAAACAGAACTGCAGGCTGGAGGGGAAAATAATATGTATTTTTGATTTGGGGCCAGGTTGCATTTTTCAACCTGGACCCTGTGCTATGAAACAGGCTGCACATTAATCCTCATGGGCAATTGCAAACCACCAAAAACTCTGGTTTCGTTGAAATAAACTCTTATTTAACGGAGTTACGCACTGTTTCTCCCCGCTGCTCCTCTAATATCCGACCTCCCTCTCCTGATGTTTTCACATCTGTCTCTGAAAAGTTTATTTCTACCAAACCAGAGCTGGTGATTGTTGGAACAATGGAAAGACAAACCATTTTATTTTGTTTTTGTTTGGTTTTAAATGATGTGTGTTTTACGATAATAAAATGACTCTTCCTGTAAATGGAGTCTGGTTAGTTTGGCGAGCACGAGAATTTGTCTGTTTCTAGTTAAACAAAAAGGATCTTATCGCCGTTGGGATCGTTTCCATAATGTTGTCAGACACTTGATATCAATCTGAGTCCGTCAGTGGCAAAACAAACACTTTGAGTCGACGTACTTTGACTGTTTGCAGGGTTCCACTGCAGCCTGTTCTGCAGCTTCTGCAGTCTCACTCTCATGAAATAACAAAATAAACTAAAGTTAATCTGAAGTAATAAATCTACAGAGCTTCAATGTTTATAAAATGTCAGAAAATACTGACAGTTCATGTCTTTTAACATCTTATTTCATCAGCTAATAACCAAAGATATCCAGTCACTTAGACACAAAAACATGCGAAAATATTGTTAAAAAGGTTCAAAAATACCAAAGTTACTCGTTAATTTGGTCAGTTTAGTAACTGGCTCATATAAGATTAAAGATAACAAACACCTAATTATTATAAATTTACAGCAGAACACAAAACTCCAAGAACTTAACTGATAAATCAAACAGAAAGAATCAGGAGACATTTGAAGATTGGAATGATAAACGGAAACACTGAGCAAACACCACAAAGATCAGACTATATATGTATCAGTGTCTATAAGATACAAACCATTACAATTATACATGTAAACACTTTATTTTTGCCTGAAAACATCAACAAAAATAAGTTGCAAAAAGAATAAATAAAACTTTATTGTACTGTATGTAAAGTATGTGTTCATAACATGGAAACTGTGTGAAACTGTGTGAATTTACTGGAAATAAGTCACACAAGTTAGTCACTTGATCACTGTGGGTAATTAGAACGAATCCAGTTAGTCATACTGAAGTTATAGTGTGTTATAGTACATATATATAGTTTACACAACGTGGGTTTTCTTAAACGTGTTTGTGAAGTGAAGCAGCTGCAGGCGTGACTCACCTGTGGTTTACTCAGAGGAGGTAAAGGTTTAGACGGAGGTTGAGGTTTTGTCTGTGGTGAAGAAGAAAAAGAAGAAAGTTAGTAAAACGTTTGTTTGGCTTCATGTGTTTAAAGTGAAGTTGTGCTGCACAGACACGATGTTCACGTCTGCTGATGTATTTTTCTTCTTGTCAACAAATCAAATGAAAAGACCGAATTCAACAATGAACTGACCAAGAAGAGACAATATTTCTCCTTCCCCTGTTTCTCAAAGCTCCATTGTTGAAAAACGCATCAATGAGCCACAGTGTTGCGGCGTCAGCACATGTTCCTACATGACCACCAACACACACACTGTAGTTTATTTTAATTCAGTCCCACACACACACTGTTCAACAATGTATGCTTTATTTAACATTTCCACAGAGCTCACTGTTTTTTTTCATGATTTCAAATCTCCGGTTTGGTTTGCCTCGTTAGTCTAGAAATGGCGTCCAATTCTTTTTTTTGTCCAGCGGAGCCATTTGTCGAATCAGGTGGACAAGAGCAGCCGTTTAAAGTAAGAGACGGAGTCTGCAGATGTACTTTGCTTTGAACTACGCGTTTGCATGCACATCATGGCCGCCTTGCGTATCCTGCGTCCATTTGGAGCGATGGTCGTGCACGTCTTCAGAAATTAACGCCACGCGTATGCAAATACAAACGTGTGGTTAAACAGGAAGTATATCTGCGGCCTTAGTGATGCACCACGTCTGCTGGAGCTGATGGCAGGAGCTCAACTCCCCTTTAAATACGCGCCAAGTCTATTTTTGACAGATGCCACATCAGTGTACACAGAGCAGATCGAGCAGACAGGAAGTCACAGACACCACAGAGAATCTGGTCAGTTTTCAAAATAAAAGACCCTGTGCAGACCTTTCAAAAAAATCAAGGAAAGACGACCAAATCCAACTAAATCTGAGCAAGTGGCGAGCAAAAAGCTTCACTATCTGCAACTGTGCATAAATACTGAGTTTAAACAGAATAAACAGACGAGCAAAATGAAAAAAGCTTCAAACTACAGTATGTGGTACAGGCCTAGAAAATGGTCCCAAACAAATGCATCATTTCTATTATATTTTACGATAAAAAACTACATAAATCAGATGTTTGAGGTCATTATTGAACCTTTTGTAACAAACTAAACTATGTATCTGTGATGTGTTGTGCAGTCTTGAGAAACAAACTAACACATTGTTGGTTTTGGTCTTTTCATGGAATTTGCTGACAGTAAGAAAAACACAGAATTACACCAGTCTGACCCTGTGAGCAGCTGTAACTGTCTGTAGCTTTCTTCATGTATTATTTAATTTGACTTTTGAACTTTAGCAGCCGACGTGAGCAGCCAACTCTGAATGTGATCCTGACGTGTTTGCATAATGCATCAGATCACATTGCAAGTGTGTTTTTTTTTAAGCTTACCGGCTCAGTTTGTGAGGTAGGAGACGCTGAAGACACTTTATTTGGTGGCTGGAGAAAAAAAAGGAGGAGCATTTAATCAGTATAACAGCAGTTTGCAGTGACACAGTAAAAGCTGCTCATCTGTAACCTGCCTGCACATGATGAACTAATAACATCCAGACATGAATTATTTCCATGACTCATTTTCTGCTGCGTGTACCTGTGGAGCGGGTCTGCAGGGAGACGCAGTGAACATCAGAGGGGTGCAGGCTTGTGTTGCCGTTGATTCCATGAAAGTGGGCTGACTGATCTGAGGTCTGTCTTTAACGCTCGACTCCTCCTGGAACATCGGGTTCAGCTTGTCAGGAGCCGAGTGAACTTTCCTGTGAACGCGACGTTTATTCAGCAGGGAAGCGAAAGACTGAAACCAAACAGACGTGCTGAGACACAAGAGAAGTGAAATCTACCTTTTAGAGGTGTAGTTGTCCATGTTGTCCTTCCTACAGCACATCAGCCCCGCGACCACCAGAGTGATCACCAGGAGGATGGAGAGGACCGAACACACCACGGGTATGATCACGTTCTGATCTGCAGGCACAGACAGAGAGTTAGTGTTAATAACCTTATTGATCCTCTGACTTTTCTTTAAGCATCATCATCATCAAAACGTTGAAATCTTCTGGTCTGAAAAAATGAAGCTGAAGTGGTTCCTCTAATGGCCACTGGAGGCTCCAAAAGCGAGTCAGACTCCAATGTTTACTTTTAACTTTAACTTTTAACGTTACAGCAGAAATAAACATGTTTAACAAGAGAAAAACACACTGAACTCACTCACTCAGAGGCAAGTTTTCAATTCAGTTCAGTTCCACAGAGCTGATAAAAGGATGAACTACTGTAGCTGTGTTAGTATAAACTGCTAGAACAGATGAAAACTTTTGTTGTCCTCATAAAAACACATAAAAGGCACTTAACTCAGCAGCGTGTTGCTGCCACCTTGACAGAAAAATATTTGCTCCATTTAGAAAATGTCTTTGAGTCTGTCTGTGAATCTTTTTCTGTTATTACAACCAACTTATCACATTTTAACAAGTCGTTTTAACATGACAACCTGAATTTATGTGATAAAAAGAAGGTTTTCTGATACAACAGTAAAAATGATCTTATTAAAACAAGAAAATCGTTATAAGGAACTGAGCGTTTCTTTTGTCTCGGTGGCAGCAACATGATAAACAACAAGAAGGTCAACATCGTACAACGCCTGAACAAAAGATGACAGCTGCACAAAATCAAGAAGAGAAAGGGTGGTGCTGTGGAGCTGTTTCGTTGTTTCGTGCAGCAGTACTGATCAATTTTCACTTTGTTGATCAACTTATTTCATCATAACTTGCAGGAAAGGGGAACAATCAAGCACCTTAGTAGGAAAATCACTAAAAATAAAGGTTTCACAAGTTGTTTGATTTGTTCTGGTAAAAGAGCTGCACACACCCTGTTCTGAGGTTTTTCATAATACTGTCCTGCTCTGTGTTAAAGTGTTTCTTCTTCCTCATTTGTGTTTGTTTTTAGCTGTTTACTGTGAAGACTCAATAGTTGCACAATCACTTGGCAAAGTCTTTACGACTTTCTAATGCAGCAGTTAGCTTCTTGTGCAAAAGGTTCCCCTGTGAAAGGCAAAGACTCGTGTGCCACCGTTTTATAGGGTAATACACGGTGCAGTTTATATTAAATATTAAGACAAAAACTCTTGAATAAGGTTGGGTAGCACCAAGTATTAGTTTTTAAAGCTGATTAAATCATGATATAACTTTAAATTCTAATTTAAAATGTGATCCGGTATGAACTTTAAACCCACACTGAGGAGGTTTCTTTTAAGATGGACTGAGAAAAATAATGAAGTTAAAGGACAAACTCAACCCAACTGAGTTCAATGACGTGTCTCTTCTTCTCTTTCTTTAATGTGCTGTCCAGTTTTTAATCTTCTATCATTTGCCCATATTGTTCCATTGATTTGACTAACAAGTTTTTCTAAAAGTTGGAGAAATTTGAGTTTCTTTGCCGAGCCATCATCAATAACATTAGGCTAACTAACCTTTTAGCTAGCTAGAAAACAATGTAATGTTCTGTTAACTTCTTAGCTAGCTGGCAAACACTAACATTTTGTTGACTTTTTAGTTAGATGGAGAATGTCATGTTCAGTTAACCGTTTTCCCTGTTCTTCTATGCTTAGTAGCTTCCAACAGCAGTCAGATTTATTTATTTATTTAAATTAATAATAATAATTAATAACTTTTAACTTTAAATCTGGATTTACTCATTTTAAACCTGGTTTTTACAACACTTTAGATTAAATTAACCTTTGTTAATGCAGTCTAAATCTAATAAAAGTTTATTTAGGTTTGTACCTGAGGTCAGTTTTAAGTTTTATCAGGATCACTCGATCAGGTGAATACTGGAAACAGGAGCTCACTCATAATGAATGATTCATGTTTCTGTCTTACTGGAAGAATGATTCAGTGAGCAGGTGTGACCCGTTTTTCTGCTGCGCTCACTGAGAGGTGACCTTCAGTTTAAGATAAGATATAAGCTTTTATGTTAATCGATTCCAGCGAAGTGTTCTGTACCTTGAGGTAAATCTGCGTACTGGACGTCACAGTAAGGTGGAGCCCAACCGGGGTTACACTGACACTCTCTCTTGTGATTACACACCTAAAGATAAAATAAATTTAGACATGAGTCAAACACTCAAACATGCACTTTGGTTCAGAAGAGTCTAATTGAAAACAGACAGATGTGACTTCAGAACTTAAAATAACTCTCTTACCCCGTTGTTGTTGCATTTCTTGGCACAATCCTCTTTGCCGCCGTAAACCGATACATCCACACATCTGTGGTCAAGACAAACCTGCACACAAATGTTTGATTCTGAGCAAAAAAAACGTCCAACAGAATTAACAAAACTTACGTAACGTGTCTCCCCCACTCAAAGTTTTACCTTATTTGGTCCACATCTGGTCCCTTTTGGCACCATGTCGATGTTTCTGGTCTTATCATCGTCCACAGCGACTTTACATTCTATCCTGAACACAGTGTAGGACGCCCGTTTACCTGTGATGGATTCACCGCCTCCTCCACAAAATATAGACCCACACATAAGATTCCTACAAAAAAAA
>JAJHUR010079219.1:0-10256 GCA_027495735.1 Lutjanus campechanus
CCCCTCATATTCCACTCAGTCACTTTCCCAATATGACGTCCAGTGGTCGTTGAAAACAAGTCCTCCAAAATTTAAAGAAAAAAAAAATGAAAGAAGAAAAAAAAATGCTGGGATAAAAGGTCAAATGATACCGCTCAGAGGCAGTGTTTGTGGGTTGTTGTTTTTTTTTTCAACAAAGTGTCAAAAATAGACGAAAGCTAGAGGGGGAGCAAGCAAGAGGTTATGAGCGCGATCAGAGGAAACCCCCTCCGTCCAAGGGTTTTTATACCAAGGTAAGAACCGGAGACGTGCGCCCCTCCGCCAGCCCGCCCTCGTAGCCGTGCTCCACGGCCTTATTTAGTGAAGTGTGGCAAAAAATAGCCTCCCAAGTGCTGCTGGGGAGGCGGAGGGTAGTGGTGGGGGGTGTCTGGGTAAAAGTAGGTGGGTGGGAGACAGGGAGGGACAGGGTGGGGAGGCTGGGAGGTGAGGCAGGGGGATGTCAAGGAAGGTTGGGGGTGGTGGTGGTGATCGTGATGCAGTCATTTTTAAGCATTTTCTCCACTGTGATGCTGTCTTTATTGGATGGAAAAAATGGCTTATATGTTTAGCAATTTGTATTTGTGAAAAAAATAAGGATGCAACTGCAGAAAAACAAGAGACCAGTTATTTTTTGATCCTGTTGAATTGTGCCATGAATTGCACATAAAATGTTCGTCAATTTAAAAGATCATTTTTCAACTCAAGCCAGTCACGGTTTATCGTAAAACTGTTGAAGTATCAAACTAATTAGAAAGACTTTCAGTCCTTTAAGTGATGTTGCAACTTTAACCTAAAAGCTAACGTTAGCTGCTGAAACTACGATGCCTGTGTATCTGCACCAGGATGTATTCACACAACAGCGGGTCTTCACAGCTGATACAAGGACCAGCAGTCGCTGATAAAACACTTCAAATAAGGTAATGTTACCACAGACAGTAAGATTAGTGTTGTTTAGTGTTGTTCAGCCCTGTTAGTCTCATGTAACTAGCCATCACGCAAGATCTCGTAGTGTGAGATTTTGAAGTATGATTAGTATGTTGGTTAGGTCATGTTTAATAAAAAGTACATGATTAATGTAACTACTTTGGGATCAATTCTTGTATGTCAAGTCTATGTGAACATTAATATTTTTAATAATTCACCAGGTTAGAGGGTTCCTTGTACAATTTACAGCATTACAGTTCTCCGAGAATCTCTTTCATATCCAGGAAAAATTGATATTGTAACTGAAATATCCCTAACCGAATTGATACCAAATTGAATTGAATTGTGAATAGAATTAAATAGAATTGATTCAGACATCTGAATCAATTCCCAGCCCTAGTGTTGATTACACCCGCTCTGTGCGTCTTGCATCCCAGCTACGTCTGATGGGTATAAATGCAACCTGGAGCATTAGTTTAGACTTCAAGTCTATTTTTTTGGACAATATTCACACAAATGTGGGCTGCTTCCCAGTAAAACGGCGCTGAAAATGTATTTCAGCTATATTTTGTAACTTAGGTGGGGTGTGGTACACAGCCTGAGAGCAGTTAATCCCACAGATTTCAAACATTCATGTAACCCTGCAGCTGGTAAGAAAGAAATGGGAACTTCATGGATGACTTCTGCCGTGTTCTCTTGTGACGACTGTATATTTACTGCCACTAGACAGCTTTACTGTAAACTTTCATCTCTGCTCACTGTCTTTTTTCCCTCTATTTTTCTCCTCCACACCCACTGTGTGCATGACATGCTGCAGTGCATGATTCAATATGTTGCCATACTGTAACCAAGTTGATATACTGCAATTTTTAAAATCAAATTTTACGAAAACTGTCATAGTATAAAGAACACACCACCATCTGCAAAAAATCTGAGTTGCACTTTTAATGCAATCAGAACACTGAAGATAGTGAACAACACTGCTATCTAGTGGTCAGGAGTTTAAAGTCAACACAAAATGATACAGCGTTTTCTCAGAATCAATACAGTATCACAAAACATGTGATGTCTTGATATTTGATGGCACCTTTATACAGAATATGACCACAAATATCTATGGCAAAAGTTCAGAAGGTGAGGTTAACACACCTAGCTACACTAGCCATGCTACAATTGCTGCTGACTTAGCAGCTACAGCTAAGTGCAAACAAAAGAAGAAGGGGTCGCTGCTCCGTCTTGCTATCAGCCAAGGGGTTCATGGCCTATAAAAAAGATTGAAGACACCTGCTCTAATGAAATGCTATGGTGTTTGGAAACCTTGTAAAGTAATCTTTTAACATTTGAATGAATAGAAACAGTTGACAGTAAAAATTATCCTAGCTCAGTCCAAAGGTAAAAAATAAGCCTTCATGCTGGAAAACACATTTTGTTTGTGGTGCAAAACTCAACCTCAGAGTTGACTTATTTTAACTTTAGTACTCTACATAAGTTAATGTATATGACTTACATAAATAACATGCTTATTTTATCCCAAACCTTGATCTTTTCATAAACCTAACCAAGTAGTTTTGTCACTTAAACCTAACTAAACAAAAGTCACCTGACTGTTACCATGTCCAAAACTCATAAAACGCTAAATGGCATTAAATGACATGCGAAAAGCGAAACATCCTTAACAGTGCTGTGCTATTTATCACTATCCAATGAGGCATTATCTGGTTCCACCTTCACATTTAATGGACAAGAAAGAAAGTAAGTAAGAAAGATTTTGGTGCAGAATTGTGTCACAGCTACCTTGTCATCTTCCTGTGGTCATTCCATTGTGGAGTTGGGGTTCACTTGGGTTTTTTACAATACTGGTGCTAAAAAGATATTTTAAACCAGTGCCTAAATAGTGCTTGACTGATACTTTTTCAAAAAAGAAGAACAAAATGTTGGCGACGTGACATTAAAGAAGGGCTTTGTTCATTGCTAAGGAAAATCTGTAGTTGAATTTGAACAACATATTGACTGCTAACAGTTAAAAGTTTACTTAAAGATATAAAACACTGAAATTAATACAACATAACAATTTCACATATAAGTAAATCCTCACTGAAATGCACAATTTTAATATTTAATTAATTGTTACATACTAATAACAACAAAATACATGTTGAGTTGCATTCACATTCTATAAATTAAAGCTTAAAGGTTCAGGTTTAATTCTCTTGCAGAAATCTCATTATATTTGCTAACCTAAAGGTTCAGGTGACATGTTAGTCAGTCCCTCCAGGAAGTTGTGAAGTTGTGATCGCAACAGTTAACGCGAATTCAACCAATCTTTTTAGGCTAATCCCGTTTTAGATCTCATCATCTCATGATCAGGGACGCCCACGCTGCTGGCTGATGAGCTCGTAATACAGCCACACTTTAGACTGTACACAGTAAATGGTAACATCTAGCTAACAGAAGGCTAACGTCACGTCACCTGCTGCCAGAGTCATGTAGAGAGCGTTGTGGTAATTTTAACCAGTGTTTTGGTGATGGGTCTAATTAGAGATGCACCCATTGCAATTTACTTGGCCGAGTCCAATTTCTGATCTTTTATGGGTCAACCTGCCAATTCTGATTTTGGCTGATTCCAGTTTTCAGTCTTTGTCAGAAGAACATGCAAACATTTTTGCAACTTTTCTTTAATGTAATAATAATTTGGATGTTCATAATAAAACACTGACTATTGACTCTCTCCCCACCATTGACGAGATATTCCATCATATGTTGTTTTCACTGCCAGGCGGTTGATGCTGTGATGGATCATCTGACAAGATATTGTCACTCAAAGAAGACGAGAACCGCTGGCATTGAAAAGCAGAAGGAGAAGATGATGTTGGCAGGTGATGTCACAATAAAAAGTGATAAAGAAAATAATAATAACAACATGAGGTGTCAATGTCACAAAAATGCTGCTTTCTCAGTTTTTGTCTGAAAAGTGGATTTATCAATGCAACCAACCAACATTCAAGTGCTTATGAAAAAGAACAAATGAAGCTAAGAATAAAACATTTTTTTGTATCTGGAACTAGAAGATCTATTCTTTCTTTTGATATATTCCATGTTAACTTATTCATAATACTGAATATTCTGTGGGTAAATAAGTGAATTTTGTCAAAAATGCTGGCGCTGGCTGGCAACTTTATTAAAAAACGCTGGCAGAGAAAGAGTTAAATAACTTCTACATTTTCTCCAAAAGTTCTGCAGATTACCTCCAGGCCGTATTATATTACAATATGAACATTATGTGCCAGAGGGGAGCACATAGGAAACGTGATGTCACTTAAACTTGTGGAAACAGATGTATGATAAGAAATATGCTGTAAACCGGCTGGTTCTGGTCTTTTGCTGCTAATCTGCATTGGGATTTGGTCTGGTAGGTACCGATCAGATGAGAACTGGTGCCATGTTAGCACTATATTGAGGAAAGCGTAATTCTTTCCTCAATATAGTGCCAGTGTGAGTGGGTTTGTGTATTGCAGGGGTTGGGATCCACTTGCAAAGAGAAACAAACATGTATGATGATATTATTGCCTTAGATTAAAATATACATTGTCTGCTGTCATCTTAATTATGTGGAAGTCAACATTTTTAATGTGTCAGAATGAAATATGAAAAATAAAGTGAAACAGTACCAGTGTAACTCCACTTCTTACACAGTCTTGCCCTTCAAAGTTTTGATGTCTGCTCTACAGTTAAAGCCTCCTTAAGCCTGAGCACCCCTGTCGCTGCCCCCTGCCGAATCTCCCCGCTGTATTTTTAGCTCTGCCAAATAAAGAGGTGTGAGCCCTTCAATGCCAAACACCCACCCAAACTTCCACACACACACACACACCCTCCCCTCCCACCGGTTGTAGCCCCAGCACCCTGCCCCTGCCTGGGACTGCATCACGTTTGGTGACGACGTAGGGAGGAAACCTGGTACAGACAGCGGGGCGAGGGGTGTTCACTTTGTGTGAGTGTGCGAGCTGATGAAGAGTCTCAGGTGAGGAGAATGTGTCTGCGGAGGAAGCGGCCGAGAGACGTGGCGAGATGGAGAGCGAGAGAGAGGACCCGGGAATTGAGAGGACAGGAGGAAGGGAGGAGAGATGGGGAAAGAAAGGATATTGATTTCCACCTTAAAGAGGCAATCTCCGCTTCTCAGGAGCTCCAGGGACCGAGTGTGTGTCTGTGCCTGTGTGTGTGTGTGTGTGTGTGTGTGTGTGTGATCTGTCCTGGGATCACAGCAGAGACTGGAGACACGGGTGCAGACATGAAGCACACACACACGCGCAGTTTTGGAATGTTAATGTGGTTCAGAGAAGTGAAAAAAGAGCAGCAGATAGACAAAATAACACCTTTAAACTGCTCACTTTCCTGCTGTGGCTCCTACACAGACGTCCCACTACTCCAATTAGTCCTATTAGCTTTAATCTTTTTCCTTTTTCCACTTCTGTATATCCTTTTATTCCTTCTTTTTTTCTTCTTCTTCACAGCATTCTCTGAACTGCTTTTTTTTCTTCTTTGCCTACACCAAAGATGTACATTTCTGTGACTGGGGAGTCAGAAAGTTCTCAGTGACAACATGAAACACACACTAGTACTGATACAAAAGAATTTGTGTGTTTCGTAATCCATCCAATACATCCCACATGGAAAGAACCTATATGTTTAGCATATAGGTCCACATATAGGTTTGACATATAGGTGACATATAAAAAATTGGCCGATTCCCTATATTATATGTACATATATGTACCTATATATATGCAAGAAAAAGAAAAACTGATCACTATCATGTTGTAATGTGAATAATTTTATTATAACAGGATGTTTTTCACACCATGACTATTATATTTTCATGTTATTACAACTTTATCACAAATGTATTATGTCATAACAAGATAAATAGTCTAAGTGTATGTGTCACAATAACATGAAAATATGCTATGATGTGAAAAAACATGTTATAACAATGAACTTTTTTACATTATAATGGGATACTGATGTGTTTTTCAGTAAACAAATAAAATTTGTTATTCAAATGCTGCCTCTGCAAATAAATGTCTAAAAGTGTTGCAAGTTGTTGTTTTCTGCCAGTCTTACTGACATACAGCATTAGTCAAAAATCACCAGTGACTATTAATATTTCACCCATTCTTGAGAATCGGTACAAATGTGCTACCAATAAAAACCTCCAAATTTATTTTTAACTCTAATTCTGATTTATTTTTTTTATTTCTAAACTTTCTCTGTGCCAGAAAACACCCTTGTCCCAGACAAGAATTCACAAAGTCAGACTATTTAAAAATGTGTTAAAAGTCTTCAAAATGTAAAACTATTTAAAGCTGTGAGCAGCACTGGAAGGGCCCTCGCACCTCTGCTCGAGTCGGGGCATTCAGCAACTGTGATGACATGTAGATGTCATCAGGCTGGGACTCTGATCAAACATGAAATTTGGGGTAGATTTGACAATGTACACAGAAGTTATATCAACTTCCTGTGCTATGGCATGAAATCGAAGTTCGATGTGCCATCAGGGCGGTGCTGTTCGACAAAACAGCATTATCAGCGTCTTAAGGCTTTTCTGAAATTTGAAATTGATGTGGACAGCCTGTTAGGAGGAACACAAGTCTAAAAGTCATTTCCTGTTGCCAGCAGGTGCCACTATGGCCAATAATCTTAGAGGGTACATAGAGAGAAGCTCGTTAAGAAAAATGTCGAGCTGTAATTGGGTTCAGGCTGAAATATGCTAATGAGCGACAGGTTTGGCTCGGGTTCGGACACGATTAAAGATTTAGCTCTGTGTTGTGAAGTATTCGTCTGTGTGTTTGGGTCAGTGTGATGGCTGTGTCGAGTCAGATTACATCTTTAACTTCTGAATACACAAACGCTCCATGAGTCAAGTGTTTGCCTAGTGTGTGTGTGTGTGTGTGTGTGTGTGTGTGTTTTAATTTATGCTCAAGTGTGTGAGCATCCCTGCCCCCTACCTGCCTGTTTCCAGTCATACCTTCAGTGCTGCATGTGTGTGTGCTGACGTGTGCGTTTGTGAGTCCCGGTGTTGTCAACGGCCACTTTAGAGTCTGTACACTCATCTGATCCGGCTTGGCGAGCAGACAGAATAATAAGGTTGCGTCGTAGGACGAAAAAACAATAAGCTCCGTGACGGGACAGTCCCATCGGAGACAAACTGCAACCACCAAGACCAAACACCAAAATATTTCCTTGTTTTTTTTCCCTCTTCTTTTCCTCTCCTCCCTCCCCCCTCCCCATGATGCAGTTAAACTTCCCGGGGGACCATTACTTTAGCTGGCGTGTGAAATGGCCTCGGAGATGAATGCTTTTTCTGCATTACCTGGTGGCAGGGGAGAAGCAATGGATACAGTGTACAGATCCCACTGACACTTTTTAATCTGGGAGAGAGAGCTCTCTGATCCAAGCCAGCGGCGGGATTGAAAAAAAAGTAAATGTGAAAAGAGAGGGGAGGGGCCGGAAGGCAAAGACGAGGAAGCAACAAAAAAAGACAGAGAGACGGAGGGGTGAGTGAAAGAGCGAGATGTGTGATTGTGTTTTTAATTAGTACCACTGGAGAGGAAAGTTAAATATATGACTTTGGGTAATACTTTACCACAGGAGAGGGTTTCAGTCTAATGAAAAGACTTTTGATTTGGCTCCATCACTTATCTAACTGGCCGCTCGGTCCCTGAGCACCAATGCGGGGACCAAACTGTGGATGAGGGGCCACTGCCCAAAAACAACAATAAGCTCGCAGTCCGTGTCGGCGACGACGAGCGGGAGCCAGAGGAAGCAGATGCTCTCAGAGGTTAATGAACAACTCAATTGGTTAAGTAGCAAAATGTAAATAAAATAGCAAACAGACTCGTGGATCCAGCTCGTATCGTACTCTGCACTGACCTTGTGTATTCTGAGGTTCAATCTAAATTAAAATCTTTTGTTTATTGAAGGAAAAAATATACCGCTTCAAAAGATATGTCACTTTACCTTTCAGTCCACTGAGGATCCAGGCCAGAGCGTCAGATTAATATTCAATATTAGGAGATGCAGCATCGGCAGCCTTGCTACAGCAACTTATAGGAGAAGTTATAGACACAGTTTCACCTTTTTGGCTGGACCGCAGGGGCCAGTCCTATGGATTGCTGGGTGGCTGAGTAAATAAGTTAGTAGCTGAGAGATGAAATTACACCACTGGTCAGCTCAGCGTACATCATGACATCGACAACAACACATGGCTGCACCCGCTCAGCACACTTCAACCTGGAAAACAAGCTGCAGCTAAAAGACCTTGTTCACGATAACTTAAAGTGTTTTCGAAAGAGTTTTGTGTTTTAGACACAGAGGGTCTTTATAAGCTCTTCTAGAGCTTGAGATCTTTGCCCAAACCCGATGTGACCCGATGGGTTTGGGTTGAGTCGGGCCTTATTTCTCAAATATTTCATGAGCTTACGTCGGGCTTGGCCTGTCATTATTATTATCATTATTATTAGTAGTAGTAGTCTCAGGAAAGATTAAAGCTTCATCAGTTCGTGCCTGTCAGACTAGTGTGACAGGCACGAACTGATGAAGCTTCTTGGATGAGAGGTGAAACGTCTTCAAAAGACATTTAAACAAGTCCAGTTGCTTTCGATTTAATCTTTCCTGAGATTACAATGACCTGGACGAAGGAGAACATTCACGGACAAGTAGTAGTAGTGGTAGTAGTAGTATTATCATTATTAATATCAGTAGTAGTAGTAGGAGTATTCATTTTCTCTTTATTTTCATTTTCATTCAGATTCTGCCCATGTATTGTCGCTGTCACCGCCAACTCCAACTGTTTGGTACATACTGTAGAGGGGAGCTTGTTAAGAGAAATGTTGACCTGTAATCAGGTTTAGGCTGAAATATGCTAATGAGGGATGGGTTCGGGTCAGGTTCGGACGGAATTTTGTTGGGCTTAGGCCTTTTCGGGCTCAACTTTTCAGGCCTTCATATTGGACACAGTTCATCAGGGTAGGAATGTTACCATGGCCATGCCTGTTCACTTCAGTCTCAATGCCCCTCAGACAAATCGTACTCTCTGCGGCAACAGCGGCATTGATGATCTACCCGCACTGTATGGAAAACCACCAGGCTGTTTTGTGTGATGAATTCCATCAGAGAGAGAGAGACCACTCAGGATGAGCATGAGAGACTCAGCATGTGAACATGGACAGAAGAGTCGACGTGATATAAACTTTGTTTGATCATGAAGCCTGATGTCACTGTACAGTGTTATATACACCTCTATGAAACGTCTGTTTCCATGCATGCATGTCCAACAATAAGATCATTTAATTCATTACAATGAGAAACGTCCTTTAAATAATGTAAAATAATCTTCTCAAAATGATTAGTTAGTTTAGTTAGGTTTTTACCTTAAGGGCCATGAATGACAAAGACTGTAGCACTATCAAATAAAGGCACTAAAAAGTAATAATAATTTTTTTTTAAATCATCTCACAGCAGCTATTCAACCTTTGAATTCGAGGGATACAGACTTGACATGTTATGGTTGAGCAGTATTCCTGCCTTCTTTAACTAGGAAGTGAGACAGGGGTCCTTGAGGTAGACAGACAGAGTTGGCCGGAATTTGGGACACAACATTAAAGGGCCAACATTTTCATGAAAAAAAAAAAAGATGAAAAACAAATATGATTATAAAGCCACATTTTTATACCTATGTTATCAGCAGATATTGTTAGTTTTGGATTTTTATTTTATTGTATTTATTTATTTATGGAAAACTATTACAAACATATGTACAACATATGTTTCAAAGAAAGTGTTGTACAGTTTTGTGCAGCGATGTGCAAAAGTATTAATATAAGAAAATCTAAGAAGTAAAAAGAAAAAAACATTTTCAGTCAGTACATTTCCTGCTGGTACTGGTTGGGCGCCTCATCGCTTATTAGTAATACTTAAGAGTTTGTAGCAAATATATGACAAAACCAGGCTAAGCATGGATGTATGGCAGCTTCACGTATCACATGCCACACTGTGATGATGATGATGATACTCCCAGAGGCCGGGAGCACTTCCGTTGTGAGACTAGATATGCGGCGTTTTCTTTTTGCATGTGTTTTCTTATTTGCAGCACGTTTCTGTATTTGCGGCGTTTTCTTTTTGCATGTGTTTTCTTATTTGCAGCGCGTTTCTGTATTTGCAGCGTTTTCTTTTTGCAGCGCGTTTCTGTATTTGCAGCGTTTTCTTTTTGCATTTGTTTTCTTATTTGCAGTACGTTTCTGTATTTGCAGCGCGTTTCT
>JAJHUR010079220.1:0-17204 GCA_027495735.1 Lutjanus campechanus
TAGGTGGAAAAGTTTTTGCAAATCACTGCATTCTGTTTTTATTTAGGTTTTACACAATGTCAGCTGTTTTGGAATTGGGATTGTATAAATCCTTCAAATATGACAACTTATATTTCATGCATTGTCAGTAAACAAAACAGTTTCCCTGAAAAATGAGTCATTTTAATATCTCCAGATTTTCATGCCTGATTTGTGCATTGTGATTTGTTTAGGCAAACTGCACTGTCTTCCTCCTCACCAGTTGAGAGCTGGCTTCCTAAAATAAACCTTCCACAATAAACTCTGCGCTCATTTACTTTCAAAGAGCCAGACAGTGTAATGAGGCAGGGTAAGCCAGCATCATTGGACTTCTTTCAAAAGGGCTGGACTGCTTAACTAGCCACACAAAGTTCAGCATGGTGCAAAAGAGGGAAAAAAAACCTACAAATGTGCAGGCAGACACTCTCGGGGGTGCAGAGCAAACACGCTTTACTTTCTTAATGATCTTTGTTGTTTTAGGAGTTATGTTGTTTTCACAGGCAGGGACTGTTAGTTAGCTGCTCTGGGCACAACTGAATGTGTTTTGACTAAAAATCTTTAGCTTTGAGTTCTGCAGCAGTGACTGAACCAGGGGTACTTGTTAACTCAGAGCCCCGTCTGTTAGCCCCCACCCCCTGTTTTTGAAATACAAAAGCATAATTCAACCCTGCTCCTGATTCTTCACCATGTCGACCATCTCCAACAAAAACAGATTTATCAGTTACTTTGGTGAAAGCTGCTGATTATGATTAAACAAAATGCATCTTATTCTTTTAAAAAAAAAGCTCTCTGACTGTATTGATCCTTTCCATCATGTTGTCAGACACTAACAAGAACAGTGACAAAAACAAGCGTCGGCTGCCCCGCGCGCTCTGCGGTGCGCTCTGGTGAAGCGTCTGACGGCACGTTGGCTGCCCCGTGCGCTCCGCGGTGCGCTCTGGTGAAGCGTCTGACGGCACGTCGGCTGCCCTGCACGCTCTGGTGAAGCGTCTGACGGCACGTCGGCTGCCCCGTGCGCTCCGCGGTGCGCTCTGGTGAAGCGTCTGACGGCGTGTCGGCTGTGCTCCGTTTCTATTAGTTCTCCGTATTCTATTAGCTTTGTGATTTGTGGTGATTTAGAGACTCTACTGTCTTCCTACACCCAAACTCCAGCCTTCAATCATAACTTCACATTACTGCCAACTGGATGGAGAGACAGGACCTTAAACTCACAGTATGCACTTCCTGCTGCTCGGGGTCTCTCTCATTAAAACAGGAACAAAAGACAGTTTGATGGCGTTGTGAAGTAACGTGGGATCATTGGAGTCTTCACTGTTAAACAACTACTACTGCGGGTTAAACTCATGACTCAGGCAGTTACAGCAGCAGGTTTGAACAGTGTTGGAAACATCTAAGATAAGCTAAGTACATTACTCAATATATATGCCATAGGTTTCATGTTTTTAGACATTTTGATGTGGAAATGTTAAATGTGATTGGTTTAAACTTCAGAGCTCACTTCAACAAGAGTTTTGTCTCCTCTGCCGTCGCAGCATTGAACAAACTGCCTCACCGACTATGTTGTGTTCTGGGATGTATGAATGTATTTATGAGGATTGTGTCCTGTCTTCATGTGTTGCTGTGTGTTTCCATGTTGGACTGGCTGTGAAAACAAATCTCCCACTGGGAAGATAAAGTTTAACTCTCATCTTGTACCCCGCAGGGTACTTCTGCAGCTGCCAGGGGGTTTGTGGAAAGATTGTAGAGTAACTCAAGTACTTTTTAAGGTAACTTCCCAAGGTACATCTTATCTTACTCAGGTGTTACACCTGAACGTAAAGTACTTATTTTAAGACAAAACATGATCTTTTCCTCAACCTAACCAGACTACGACCATTTCATATCATTAACCAGGTGTTATAAAGGCTTTCTGGCAGAAAGGCATCATACAGACACAAAAAGATTGTGACAAAGCAATGGTATTCAGTGACAGTTACATAAGTCACATGACATAAGTCAGATACATAATGTTATATAACTTAAAACTTCATACAGGCCTCATTTCATTGTGAACTTTCTTTATACTGATCACCTGATGCAGTTTGGTTTACACTGAAGTTAGTTGGTAGCCTGGTGCGTCTCACAGTATGAGAGGCTAAAGGATGGTGACAAATAGTCAGTATTTGATGACTCGAGAATAAGAGGGGAACCAACAAAACAACAAAAACAAACAACAAAAACAGGAATGAAATAAATGCAGAAATAGTTCAACTAATTAGCTAAAAATGGATAAACAGATTAAAGTGTTTGCTCAAAGTAATAAATAAATAGTAAAGTCGGTGTAAACCAGAGTGTGTGAGCCCCATGTTTCATACTTTATTTATTTCCCCAAGTGTAAAAAATGAGGTCTCAAAATCATGAAAAAATGAGACGTCTCCATAACTTCATCACTCACTCTACAAGATATATGAAGGACAGATGGGAGAAGTGACAGTAATGGACAAAGTGACAGTAATGGACAAAGAATAGCAAGATATTTAACTATTTCAGAGAGAGTTGTGCTGGAAAAACGTAATTTGTCTCTTTTATTACCCCCTCTCTGGACGCATGATAATGGTGATTTGTTTTGAGATGCAAACCATTACCATATATTTTGGGGATGTCAAAATATTCAGAATTACTGAAAAGAAATACATCCAGTAAAGGAATACAAACCATCTTCAACACTCATATACTGTCAGATTTCCAAACTGTGTTATTTAAGAAACATCTCCCCACAGGTAAAAAGGTATAGATAGATATTTAATGAGTCTGCTGCTCGCTGCAGGGAAAAAGGCTTTGACTAAAAGATGGATGATGCATCCTGGACCTACTATAAATAATTGGATAGATGTGACAAGAGAGATTCATAAGATGGAAAGAGTTACTTTTTCTGTGAACTTTAAGCTGGACATCTTTGTACGATGTTGGGAATGTGAACGATGTTCCAGCCTGTTTACCCCTGCCCCTACCTTCACCCTAATCCTAACCCCCTATCAGTAAATTAATTAAAAAACAGTTCATAAATTTTTATTCATTATAATTTCATTTGGCACAAATACCGGAGTTTTAGTTGTTTTTTTGTTTTAATTAGTGGTTGTTTTTCCTTTCTCCTTTTGGGAAAGTGTTTTGAGTTGGTGGTTTCTTTTGTTTTTCTATAAAACATAAAAAGACCAAAAAAAACAAAACAAAAACAAATAAAAATCACAAAATTAAAAAAAAATCATGAAATAACAAAGAACTAAAAAAGTACAAAACAAAAAAAGAACAAAAAACACGAACATGGACAACTGGACGGTGGTGTGCCGTGGTAGGCATCGCCAACGTACCCGTCCAGTCGACTGGGACCGGGGTGACGGGTGGTACTTGGGTCGGACGGACAGCGCACCATTCTTCCCTTTTGGGGAGAGGCTCAGGCCCAATTCCCTAACCAGCCAGGGCCTCCCCCTTGTGCTACCCGTTACGCAGGCCCCCAACTACGCTCGTACGTGGATGTGGTGCGTCAAACTCGTCCTAGACCAGCCCGGAGATGGATTTCTCCACAGGCTGAAGGGTCTGAGGTGAGGCGACAGCCAGCTGACCTTCACTTTGGTAAGCTGGTCCGCAAACTGCATATGATCATTAAGATGGTTCACCACTTACAGAATGTGGCGCGCAAGCCAGGCAACCCAGGGCCCCGAATGATTGCACGAATGGTTGAGCTATTGTCGGGGATGATCAAGCCTGCCGCAGCGCACCGCAGACTTGGTGGCTGGCAATGCAAAACATTGGGGCCACACCACCTATTTGATTGTGGAACATTACGAGGCGGGTACGAGGTAATGCTGGAATCTGCCCCGGCTGCCACAAGAGGTTATTGATCAGGCAGAGGCCCTGATTGTAGCCAGGGCGGACGCTGTAGTCCCACCACAGGGCCCGCCTCTGCCACAGACCGAGGCAGCAGTCTTGCGCAGTAGTCCGGGCCACGCCTCTGTCAGTGTGAATACGGGAGACCTGATCCAAGCGCGTTCCTCACAAAGCTCAGGTACTGCAGGGCCAGCCCGCAGCCCTCCACAACCTACAACTAAAACATCAGTGGGTACGATGACCGACCGCGCCGGTCAGGGTTCTCGAGGTTGGGAGAGCACTCCAGAGGCGGAGTCTCACGTCTGTCCACAGGAAGTGGATTTTTATAGGCGATTCGAACCTGTGCAGTCTTCCGGACTACTTTAACAAAGACCTGCAGGTCGAGAGTTTTCCGGGGGCCATTTCAGGCACGGACAGGCCCTTATGGAAAAGACAACCCCACCGGACGGCCTTGTGGTTGAAAAAATAGTCCTGTCATTTGGTATAAATAGTAGGGGAAACAAGTCCAAAATGCGGAAATTTGGATTCCTTCTCAGAGGCCCTCCCACAGGAGGAAAAAGGAAACTTCCACATGTTGAATGAACATGTGGAACGAAACATGCCCTTCATCCTGCGCCTTCCGGATGCAAAGTTCCATACGGAGGCAGATGATGTCCATTGGAGAGCCAAAACCGGCAGGGCAATGTTTGACCATTGGATGTCATTTTTAAACTCCAGGTCTCCCTAAGACCTGAACAGGAGGGGGCGGAAAAGACGCAGTCATTGGTCACGCAAGACGTGGTTGTCTCAGCTAAGACATTCATGCTGTCTAATCCGCAGAGGACTCTGTTGAGTAAAGGTTTATCGTTCATTCCAACTTTAGACTTAGGCAGGAATCAAAAAATGCAATTACAATTGGACATAAAAAATTATCCCCGCAAGCTCAAATTGGCCGCGTACTTCAAAAACGCACAGGACAAACCATTGTTACCCTTTGTTGGGCCGTCCATGTGCATGCCGCCGCATTGTGATTTGCCGCTGGAAATTCCAAAATTGATTGAAAGTGATTTGGCTGATTTCCAAAACACTATAGATTAGTACAAGAACTACATTTCTCAGGCCGAAGTCGAGGCTTTGCTAGAGTTACAACATGCTAAACATACAGTAATTAAGCCGGCTGACAAGGGGCCAGCGGTTGTGATCCTCAGCAGAGACCAGTATGTCTTTGAAGTGGAACGCCAGTTGAACAATGCAATGTTGTATTACAAAAAGTTAGATAAACCGATATACATGGAAACGATTCCGATGGTGGTTTCCATCATTGATACGTTAAAAAAGAAAAAGTTCATTACTGGAAAACAGCGGCAATATTTGATAGGCAGCGGCCAGCCGAGAGAGAGGCGTTTTTACATCTTGCCTAAAATACACAAGAAGCCACAAAAATGGACGGTCCCGTTTGAAATCCCGCCAGGAAGGCCGATAGTCTCGGACTGCGGGAGCGAGACGTATTTCACAGCTGAGTTCCTGGACTATTACTTAAATCCGCTGTCCAACAAACATCCTGCCTACGTAAGAGACACCTACCCTTTTATAGAAATCGTGTATGGTTTAAGAATTTCGGAGGAGTTTTATTTCTTTTCAATGAACGTAGAAAACCTCTATACGAACATCCCAATTCAGGCAGGCACTGAGTGCGTGAGGAGCATCTTTCAGGCCTATCCTGATCCCAAAAGGCCCGACAAAGGGCTTTTACAGCTTTTGGAGATCAACTTGACTCGTAATGACTTTATGTTTGACGGTAAATTTTACTTGCAAATAAAGGGGACGGCCATGGGCAAAAAATTTGCACCGGCATACGCAAACATATTCATGGCCAACTGGCAAAAAGAAGCGCCGAAATGCCAGAAGAAGCCTGTCTGTTATCTGCGGTACTTAGATGATATATGGGGTGTCTGGACTGGATCGGAGGAGGAGTTCGGAGAGTTCGTTGCGATTTTAAATTCCCATGATCCATCTATTACGCTCAAGACTTATGACACAACACAGATACAACATACGTAACAAGAAAGAAGTGGACACGCCTTTAGCTTCACATTTTTTGCAACATGGCTTCGCTTCGGTCAGAATTGCGGGCTTACAAAAGAACATTCTTTGGACTGATCGAGAGCGCAAGAACCGGGAAAGGCGTTGGATTAACCTGTTGGGCACCAGGGCGCCGTTCGGTTTGAATATTAGACAAGATTAATGTTGGATGAGTTCTATGTCAATTCCACACCCTGTGTTTAGCCTTTTTGGGAAAAATGGCTGGAATATGTCAAACCTCTGAGACCAGATAATGAAATGAAAGAATATGATTATTATTGTATTTCTGTTGTGTCCCGATATCTAACTGGAACATTTGTGCAGTAATATGAAGCTGAACCGTATTTTTGTTTCTATTTATTTTTCCTATTTATTGTTTCCTCACTGGATGTATGTTTCTTTGTTCATTCAAAATTGAAAGGAAACAGGTCTGTAACTATAAAGGAATGTTATGAATAAATATTACAATATTATTATAAAAGAAATACTAAGTAGTTTTCTCTGCTCTGAAACGAGGGGGCGTGTGTCCGCTCTGCTCAAACACTACACGACCTGAAAACCACCTGAAGGATGGACTCTGACTCGTACAAGTTGACATGGGTGTTGAATTTTTCCCACAAAAAATACTTATAGTACTTATATTATGTTTCCTGTCCTGACCCAGAAAATTAAACATTTATCTTACAGTAAATGAGTAGTAAGCCTCAGCCGGATTTAAGTGGCATCCTTGTTTCAAATGTTTTGTGAGTCTCAAATAGAAAAAAGTTCAGTCCTACTTTCTTCTTTCAACCAGTCTTAAAACTGTTCTTTCGTCTGTGAAATATCTGCGTACGACTTGTTGCACAAAAAAAAATCTAATTCAAGGCATTCGTTAAAGGCAGTGAATTCTCCTGCACACGAACAACATGACACATTATGCTGCATTCGCTCAGAGGCGCCAAATTCATAAGCAGAAGCTTTGCCAGATATTTTTTAACAATGGACTTCAGTTGAGAGCCAGTCTCCTAAAATAGGTCCTGCACAATACCCGCATCCCATTTGCTTCAAAGAGCCAGACAGTGTAATGAGGGTACCGACACGCTTTCAATAGAGCTCCAGTGGAAGTCCTGAGAGACGAGACAGAGTTCCACATGATGAAACAAATCCTCCAAAATACAGCAGACAGTAAACCTTAAGGGAAGTCTACAACCATGTGATCATTTTTTAAGCTTGATGCGTTTGGACGTAATGACGATAAAAAGCAGGACGTGTCTTTGGGTTTGATTTAATCAGAACGTTGTCAAATTTAAAGTGTCGAATGTTTCATTTCCCTGGAAAATTTGAATTTATCAGCAACCCTAATTAACAAAGAAAACTTTTATATATATATGTGCTGCACGTTATAAATAAGTGAATATGATGTGTTATTTTGTGATCTTTAGATATATGTGGAGTTTGTCACCATTAGACAGAGCCAGGCTAGCTGCTTCCTTCTGTTTCCAGTCTTTATGCTAAGCTAAGCTATTCATCTACAGTACAGATGATATCAATATGATAATCTTCATTTCCCACCAGAAAGTGGATAAGTGAACTTCACAGAACATTTTCATCTTGTTACAAGACAAAGACATAACCAGAAAATGACATAAGATGTCTCAAGATGGAAAAAGTAAAAAGATGAAAAAGCTGTAACGTAGATGAATGAAGGAGGCTCGAGTGGAGAGACGGTGATGTTCAGTTAGCACAGAGACAGTAGAGTTAGTAGAAATGTCCTTCAGAGGACGACTTTTTACTCGTGTACCTTGAGTACATTTCAGAGCCTGAACTTTTTTTACTGCAGTAAAAACTTTTAGCAGAGTCTTTTTTTCACACTAGTATTTGTACTTGAGTACAGAATGTGTGGACCTCCGGTGGAAACCCAAACCAAACTGTGAACCATCACTTGAAATGTTTCTCAGCAGGCTTTATTTTGAAGGTCGAACCAGACGTTGGATTTATTGTTAACTTGACAGCAGAATAACAGGTAATACTTTTGAAAGTTGTTGAAAAAAAAAATCTTCAAATCTGGGTCCATGTACATGAAACCATCAATAAGATTTTATGAGTGTTGTGAGACAGTTTGGGGAACATGAATGATTCTGTCTGACTGATGAACTGACCTTTCTGAAGGAGTTGACTGAACACAACATGCACACGTGTGCACACACACACACACACACACAGTCACACACACACACACACACACACACACACACACACACAAACTGATGCACACATACTTTCACTGCACCATTTTATTCAGCTTATGTTGTTGTTTGATTAATATAGTGTTATTAGCTGAGGTGAGATGAATTCTATAAACTTTTAGGATTATTTTTAAATCTCACCTGCACAATTTGCTTCTTTTGTTTCTCTTGTTAATTTTGTTATTTCTTCTGTCATTATGCAAATAAATAAATAAAATAAATGTGGTGAAACATGTCTAGAGGAAATGTTTGTTTGACCATCTGGGCTACCGTAGAAACATGGCAGTGCACCATGATGTCCTTTGTGGAAAAGGTAACATTTCTTATTTTCAGGAGATTATAAACTAAAGAAAAAATATTTCTGAATATTTTGTTCCGTTTCTGCTGTTTTCCTCCTCAGCTGTCCTGATGTCACACGTCCCTGAAATCAAACAGCCTCAACAATCTATGGACAAATAAAACAGGATCCAAACTTGACATGATTCATAAGTGTGTTACATTTACTTTGTATGCCTCACCAGGATGAATAAGCTAATTAAAATTCTCACTGAGATATTTATATGGATGTTAAATTGGGTGAAGTAAACTGGATTAAAACTGTGAGCAATTTAACAAACGAGACCCTGAAAACATTTTATTCCCCTCATTTAAACTGATGAGCAGAGAAGTTCTTTAAACTGAAATACACATGAAAGGTTGAGCTACATGAAATGGAAGTGGCTGCCCGGGCACTCACCTAAAAATTAGCATTTTGTTTGATTTTATTATTCATCATAAAACTGCAGCAGAGTGGTTTCAGCCACGCCGGTGCAGAGGAGCTCCGATTAAGTGCAACAATGATGAAATGTCATCGGTGCAATCAGGAGCAGCCTCCCCACCTGATCTCTGGACTAAATGTGATACGAGACATGTCGATGGCCGTTTAATGAGGAATGTCACCATACTTTCAAGTTTATCACTTAGTGCTGTTGACATTGAGCCCAACCCCCAGAATTAAACTGAATTAAACAGTGACTTGTAAGAATGACATTAATTGGAACCTCTGGCTGAGTGAGCCTATCTGCAGCACTGAGAGGAGCGCCGGGGGATTTCATTCCAATGTGTTAAATTAGCATTTGGCCTTCTGTCGATCCCGTCCCCGATGTGTCCAGATGAGGAAAGGACCAAGAAATGAATCACACCAAAATAACACTCCACCATTTTCTTTTCTCCATGTGAGGGAATAGAATATCTGCAGTTCACATCATCTGTTTTTCACCTGAAGATCGAATCTTCACTAAAACAACAAAAAACATCTTGGAGAAACATTTATTTGGTGTGTACTTTGATTTTTTTAGTGGTTTGGTGTTGTTTTCTGTGTGGACACAGTGGACTTTTGGATTTATAGGATTCATGCACACTTTGCAGAGCCAGAAACAGTTTGTGATAAAGAAAAGGATTTTTAAAAAAGCAGGAAAATTTAAGGAAATAAGGAGAGGGCAATGAAAATCAGGAGGGTTGGCAAGTTTACCTGAAACATGGCTCGGTGATGTGCTGGAGCCATGATCCCCCAACGACACCGCCTCCCTGTCTCCTCACCTGGTCAGTTTCAAACGTACCTTCAGAGACTCTCTCAGCCCAGCAGTTCACTTCAGCTCACTTCAGTTCCAACAAGCAACACAGAAGGAAAAAGCACCATCTTGTCACCATCCTCTGGCTCTGGTGGTTCAAACATGTCTGGACATGTCCAATAAAGCTGCTAGATGGAGCGTCCATGTGTCAGGTGGTTTTCAGGTCGTAGTGGTGGACACACACCCCACAGCCTAAGACCTAATTTTATATACTCTATATTTTATAGTTTTTCTACAGCTGAGGTATGTGACATAAAGTAAGTGTATCTGTTGGTGTGTTCTTGATTGTTTACATTCTATTTTAATGAATCATAGACTCATTCTTGTTATTATTGTTGCAGGACTGGCACAAACACCCTGTTACACTGATGAATACTGACTGTGGGAGGTGGAGAGCGACAGACTGAAACAGTATCAATCACTCCCAGCACTCCGTCACAACTTGTAGTCGTGGTGGGATTTGATGTTTCTCACATACATTTTTTCCCTCGAGCGTTCCAGAGTCGAGAATCACAAAGCGTGAAGGCTATAATTAAATAAGTCGATGTGACACTAACAAGTTGGCACTTTACTGGCCAACATCTGCAAACTCACACTGGTGTGCTTCATGATTTTATGATGTACGTACGTCCAAAACCTCCCGTATCTGCTGCATGTCGTATCTGCTCTACATGATGTAATGAACTGAATATTCCAGAACAATATAAATAGTAATCATAGTAGAGAAGTCCCAATGTGATGTGAGAGTTTAAAGAACAAAACAAAGTAAGCAAATAATCAACAAGAATAAAGAAGACTTGTGCAGCTGGCTCATTAACAGTCACAGCTCATTAGGGCGGCGTAATCAAAATTCAGAGACCATACTGGGCTCCCAACAAATTAACAATATTGCAGCAGCATAATGAGAAAACAGGGTGTCAGTTAAAAGGAAGTTTTCAACAGTGAGCTCTCGTTGTGTCTGTGAAGCCGCAGAGTCGGAGGATTGTCGTGTTGAGGCGCCCTCCAACACAAATGATGTATTTAAGTGTTGACCCGTCAGCAGACCTGCCAGTGTGCACTTTTAAACAAGCAGCACTGCTTTTAATCAATTTATTCTTTTCTTCTTCCTGCTCATTGCCAGGGTACAGTACAGTAATTGTTGCTGTGTGACTTCCCTTCACCATGCAGTGAACATACTGTTCCAGAAAAAAAAAAATTAATTTATTGTTATTTAATAAATGTTTGTTATTTTAATAACAAGATTAAATGTCAGCAGTTATTAAAGGTAAATGCTATCATGCACACTGACTGACTGGCTGCAGTGTAAATATCCCCCAAAACCCAAACCCACACGCTCGTGTGCACCAGTGACCGTAAATAAAGATGGATGACGTGGCTCGTCTTCCTCCCGCTGCACAAAAAATGAAGCCAAAACATTCTGGATACGAGCGCTGCCGTCGTGTGCAGGTGATGTCATTTGAAGCCAGAGTCTGTGCAGTAGTGATCGGGGGTGGAGGCTCAGTATCGAGGACCCTAAACTTCCCTTTCCCTGGCCACATTAACCAGCTCTTTCTGGGGGATCCTGAGGCCAGGGTGGATCCCAACCCACCCTTCATGACTACAGGCTTTACCTTCTGGCTCAGCTCTCTTTTTGTCACAACGATGCGATAAAGTGAATGCAACACTGCACCTGATGCTCCGATTCTTCAGCCCATCTCACGCTCCGTTGTCCCCTCACTCAAGAACAAGACCCCGAGATACTTGAACGTCCTCACTTGGGGTAAGGACTTATTCTCTACTTGGAGTTGACAATCCTCGGGTTTCCTGTTGAGAATCTCAGACTCAGAGGTGCTGATCCTCATTCCAGCCACTTCACAGACTGATGATGTCATCAGGACCACATCATCTGCAAGTGGTGATGCAATGCTCAGCCCACATAAATGTCTGTACAAAATTTAGTGCAATAAAATGTTGCATAATACACCTTTAAAAAGGATGGTAATGTGCAGAGTATGTTGCTGGCTGCAATGTAAAAAACTAAGGAAATGACACTGTAGTTACTTCATCCATACACAGCTCAGCTCAACTTCATGCATTAAATATCACCATAGACCCACATTATTTCTCTGCTTGGCCTGAAAAAAGGCAAAAGAAAAAAAAAATGTGTTCACATTCCAGAAATTGAGTGAGGGTTAATGGGGGGCCTGTTGAGACTGCAGCCAACTGGAGCTGCACGACCAGTGAGCCGAAAACGCAGAAAGCTTCCAGTTCTGTTAGAATGCAGCCAGTGATATTCAGAGATGGTTCGAGGGACTGAAAAGCCAAATACAATCCAACCATCCTAACAAGGACACACCGACACAGAGGCTCCGGCAAACAAATCCCAGCAGACACAAAGAAAGGTCATCCTTGTTTTGAGAGAAAAGAGGCTGTTTTCTGAATTTACAGTAAAGCTGCACGAATCAAAGCGCCGTGTGATGTTGCTATAGTTACAGAGACAAAGATCCCAAAGCTCCTGAGATCCAGAGGGCAGATTCTCCTCCTGGAGTTGGAGCTTGGACTTCTTCCTCTGTTTATCGCACACACTCGGCCCTGTGGGAGGCCGACGAACGCCCGGGGACGGCAGCAGAGTCGCCCTCTCTGCCTCTCGGAGACAAAAGCCGAGCTATTATATTATGTAAATTTCAGTTCCGTCTGTCGGACTGCTGCCGATGATTAATTGCCATCTAACCGCGAGCCACAGAGATGCAGAGGTACGATGGGACACCGAGCTTTTTTCTTTTCTTTCTCCTGGCAGTGGCAGATGGAGCAGCAGTGAGGTAACACACACACACACACACACACACACACACACACACACACACACCTGGTATGTGAATGCCATGCTGCTTCAAATGTAAATAAAGATATTTACAATGGAGCTCATACACAAACATGTCATACAAGCTATTTAAAGGGATAGTTCATATTATTTAAGTGTGGCTGTAAATAAGTCAGAATCAGCTAACTGGTCTTGCTTTGCTGGTCCTGACCTCGTTACTGCTGTTGACAAGGCTGAACATCAGACTAAGGTGTCCTCTTCACCTGGTTTCTGTGTGAACGTATGTGTGCATGATGAGTTTCACTGGCCTCCCTGCAGGTGCTGTTCACACGCATGCCCGAGCTGGCTGGTGGTAACATTAACCCTCATTAATACATTTGTGCAGCAGAGGTGCAAGCCGGCGGGTGCAGTGTTTGTGTATACCACGCACTGGTAGATCTCTGCAACTGTTTCTAGAATTATATGATTTATTTTTGTAATAAAGAAACACAGATTTTAATAACAGTCTCCTCCTTTTTAACAGGAAACAAATTTTAAATTATTTGCTTCTGAATTTTAAATAAATGTATTCTTGTTGGACTTGGAACACACGTCTCTGCTCCTCTTTTTTTTTTTTTACCAAAGAACTTGTGTGTGTATATTGTGTTTGTTCTCTGGGTGAAATTCTCAGAGTGATGCTGTTGGGTTCATGTCGTCTCGGGTTTGTTGACAGACCCTGGTCACATATACGGTATATATGGTCTCAAGGTATTTAATCAAAGTAATTTAATGGAAGACTCCCATCAATAAGGACTCGTCCAGCTGGCCTCTGTAGTGGTTGTTGGTCTTAATTAAAAAATTCCAAATCATTCATGTCCCTCACAAACCCGACCTAGCTAAAGGTAAGAGAAGGCTGTGATATTTTTACTGTATTAAATCATGAAACGACCATGACATATCAGAGATTAGGGAAACATTAAGCTGAAATACTGCAGCCAGCATGTTCTCCTCTGAAATATTTATTCAAGCCTGGAACATTTAGAGTTCAAATCTTCTCTGAATGAATCAGTGTCTGTTTATGAGCCATAAGAAATCATTAATAATCTTTTAGAAGTTGTAGATGTTTGTAACTGTTAAACTGAGCAGCAGTGAGACAGAGTCTGTCTGAGTGTGTCAACAGACAACTGACAGAGTTAGAAACAGCTGATCAACTGACACTGGACGACTTCTTAACTTGTCAGTATGAGGAGCTCGTCTTGTGCTCCTGCAGTGTTCCTGCAGCGTTCCTGCAGCGTTCCTGCAGTGTTCCTGCAGCCTGCCTGAGCTTCAGTCTGGGGAGGATGGAGATGGAGGGATACAACCATAGATTGTAGATTAAATAGGGACTAAACCCCTTTAATACACTGTTCATGGTCCCAATTCACTCTTTGGACTACAGTTCTCATTTTTGAAAGCTGTTACATATTTAAATCTTTTAAAAGTCCTTTAAATCTGCCTGGTTGAAGGATTAATTTGGGCTTCAAGTTAGTCCTGTGCCCTCCCTGTTAGGATTGCACTTGTGTTTGTCTCTTCCTCCTGTTTTTCCCCTCCCTCCTTTTCTGTCAGTAGGAGCAGGCTAGGCGTGGCTTCACTCACCTGCAGGCGGTCGGCAATTATCTACTCACCTGCTCTCACTCTGCAATCATCCTGGGTATATTGATCGGCTCTTCCCTGCAGTCGTCGCCAGTTTGTTGCAAACCCTTTGTGGTAATGTTCTCGGCCCCGGTCTAGTACTAGACGCTTTGTGATTTACTACCTAGTGTGTTTTCGATTCCTGATTCCGTCTCCTCTGTTGCAGCCGCCAATACCCTGCCGGCGACCTGCCTCGCCTGCCACTGCCTTCTCCTGCTCCGCTCCAGCCTCTGCCTGCATGCACCTCAGCTGCCTGCCCAGCTTCACTCCGGACAACCATTCCTGGAAAACCTCACCCTGCCTCTGCCAAGCTCCGTCTCCCCCCTCCTGGACCTCCTCCACCTCTATCCGTCCCTCTTCGCCCCCCTCCTCGTTATCTCTGGAACCCGCCAGCTTAAAACCAGTTACCCTCGTGGTCCTCCGGCAGCATCTCCGCCTCTCACACCAGAGACCCGGGTTCGAAACCCGCTCAAGTATCAAAACTTCATTGTAAATAAACCTGTTGAACAAGGCTCTGCGGATTTGCATTTTTTGAGTCCTCCTTTCGTTCTTAACCTTAACAGAACGAACTGGCCAATAATATGGATCCAGCAGATTTAGCACTGGTAAATGAGGAGCTAAAAAAAGCCTGCTCTGAGTTTGAGCAATTGGGCTCAACCATTGAAGGGTGTACCGATCTTAAGAGGAGACTTTTTGTGTATACCCTTATGGAAAGGACTTTTTTATCGCGGCCCAGGATTTTGTGTTTTTCACAGGTAACTCAGAACCTTTCAGTTATTGCTTACATGAAGCAGGACTTGCAGGCCACAATTGATTCAACAAGTGTGCCTGATGTTGAACTCTGTATGGACTCCTTAAGCCACCAGCCACCTACTAAGTCAGCTCCTCTGCCAGCCAGTTCCCTGCCAGATTCTGCTCCTGAGTGTCTGTCTGAGAAGCCCCCCAGACGCAAGCGAGGCTCTCGCAGACGTCAAGCCCCCCAGTATCAACCAGGTCAGTCGGTGTGGCTGTCTACTCAGAACATACCACTTCATGTTGAATCCCGTAAGCTCTCTCCTCGTTTCATTGGCCCATTCCCCATCTTGGAAATAATCAACCCGGTTGCTGTTAAACTTTCCCTACCCAGTAATATGAGGATCCACCCCGTCTTTCATGTATCTCAGCTCAAACCAGTGACTACCAGTGTGCTGTGTCCTCCTACTGCTCCCCCCCACATTATTGATAACCATCCTGCCTTTACAGTCAACCGTTTGGTGGATGTCCGGCGTCGTGGTCGGGGCCTCCAGTACCTGGTGGACTGGGAGGGGTATGGGCCGGAGGAGCGCTCCTGGGTCCCTCGGTCCTTCATCTTGGACCCTGAACTGGTCTGGGAGTTCCATCGTTCCCACCCGGACAAGCCGAGTGGGTCGCCTGGAGGCGCCCGTTGAGGGGGGGGTATTGTTAGGATTGCACTTGTGTTTGTCTCTTCCTCCTGTTTTTCCCCTCCCTCCTTTTCTGTCAGTAGGAGCAGGCTAGGCGTGGCTTCACTCACCTGCAGGCGGTCGGCAATTATCTACTCACCTGCTCTCACTCTGCAATCATCCTGGGTATATTGATCGGCTCTTCCCTGCAGTCGTCGCCAGTTTGTTGCAAACCCTTTGTGGTAATGTTCTCGGCCCCGGTCTAGTACTAGACGCTTTGTGATTTACTACCTAGTGTGTTTTCGATTCCTGATTGCGTCTCCTCTGTTGCAGCCGCCAATACCCTGCCGGCGACCTGCCTCGCCTGCCACTGCCTTCTCCTGCTCCGCTCCAGCCTCTGCCTGCATGCACCTCAGCTGCCTGCCCAGCTTCACTCTGGACAACCATTCCTGGAAAACCTGACCCTGCCTCTGCCAAGCTCCGTCTCCCCCCTCCTGGACCTCCTCCGCCTCTATCCGTCCCTCTTCGCCCCCCTCCTCGTTATCTCTGGAACCCGCCAGCTTCAAACCAGTTGCCCTCGTGGTCCTCCGGCAGCGTCTCCGCCTCTCACACCGGAGACCCGGGTTCGAAACCCACTCAAGCTCAAGTGTCAAAACTTCATTGTAAATAAACCTGTTGAATAAGGCTCTGCGGATTTGCATTTTTTGAGTCACCTCCTCCTCTTTTGTTTTCATGTATACCAGTGACCAAATCACACATACATGATGTTGATCAGTCTCTCTGAAGTACCCAAAACCTGTATGACAGGTGTTCAGCCTTTTTAATGTTGTGAATTAAAAATGCACAGGATATGACAAATCTTGCAGCAGCCGTGGCCTAAAGGCAGCCCAAGCTGTGATGCCTCCCGCTTTAGGAACCACTGCTCTGGACAATGACTCAGCCATAACATTTTAAGAACCTTTAAAGGTGCCAGATATCCAGACGAATTGGCTGTAAAATCAGGTACCGTGTCTTTCAGGCTGCAACCAACGATTGATCTGCCTTTTATTTTCATGATTAATCGATCACTTTATCTGAAAGACTTCTCATTTATTAATGTAGATGACAAAGAAAAGCAATAAATCCTCACATTTAAGAGGCTGGAACCAGACAATGTTTGATATTTTTGCTCAGAAAGTGACAGAAATGATCAACCAATTATCACAATTTTCTTTTGACCTTTCTTTTGAATTGTTCCATAATAAACATAGAACTGTGAGAAGATTGTAATCAGTGTACACGACTCAGGACCTACAACCACTAACTACTGTATGTGCACCTCAGTGCTGCAAAGCTCAGTGCCTCTTTCTCTACAATGAACTAGTTTAACTGGTAACAGTTGAACGTGTGTGAGGAGTAACAGACTGAGCTCTAAATACCAAACACACTGCTGATACTGTTTTGTGAAAACAATCTGAAATGTGGACTCGTCAGACCACAGCTCACTTTTCCACTTTGCGTCAGTCCATCTCAGATGAGCTCGGGTCCAGAGAAGTCTGCAGTGTTTCTGGATGTTGTTGATATATGTCTTTCTCCT
>JAJHUR010079221.1:0-23567 GCA_027495735.1 Lutjanus campechanus
GTTGTGTGACTCATCCAGCTCCAGGATTGTAATTCAGAGTCAGTGGAGCACATCCAGGATTTGTCTCCTGATTGCATCACAAAGCGAAGCATCTGTTCTCTGGTTTAAAGCTTTGGGTGCAAGAGAGAATTGACAGTGCTGTGTATGATGATAATAATTACAAACCAAAAACTAATTAAATTTAAGGGAAGCAGTTTCAAAGGAAGAAATACAGCACAGGCATTGTTGAAGACTCAGTCGTGACTCTTCCACAGACTTCAGAGTCCATTTTTAAGAAACACATTTCCACCATTGTCTCCTCATGCTCAGTAACGACCGTTTGAATTCCAGAGGGACACATTTAGTTCCCTGGGACTGGATGTGCGTTCTAGCAGGAATCCAACATGTCTGGGCACCGGCCACTACTGAATCACAAGCAGACTTTGCAGTTGTTCTGTAAAGCTCAATGGGAGGTGTTGGTGACCCACGTCGCGCTTTCTGTGACCAGAGATGGACAGACATTTTGAATTGAGCAGAAAATACTGAACTCATAGTTTTTGCATTAAAGAATGTGAGTTTAGTTGTGAATATTTTAAATCAAAACTAGACACTAGATTGTTTTGGTGTGAGCTGCTGAGTTTTGGAGATACTATCTGCAGTCTTCTCTCTCACACAGTCGAACTCGATGGCACTTGACTTGTGCCAAAAAGTACACTGACTCAAGATAATCCACAGACCCTGTTGTAAAGCCGTAGTCATCGCCACCTCCAACTGTCCTTCTGACAGCAACCTCTGACTGTCTTACTCAGACAGACATACACTTACTGTATTAAGGCGCTGCGGCGATTAGGTGCAGGGTTGTGCAGCAGCGTTGTCGCTGCAGTGTCTTAATGTTGTGTAATCTTGTTGTTGTTGTAGCTGTTATATCGTTAATATGATCTGTCTTATATAATTAATAATATATAATAAATAATTAATTATTAAACTGTAGTGTTTTTAGAAGATATGTTATTCTCTGTTTTCTGTCCAGCAACTACAGATGAAACCTAGCGTAAGGCTAACTCTGGTACAGCTAAGGGATTGTGCATTGTCCCTGTCAGAAACAAGTAAATAAAAAAAACACTGTAAAACAACCAGGAAGAATGGTTTATTTCTCCAATTCACCAGCTTTCTTTCTAACAGTAGTCCCTCTCCCCTCCTCATAAACTGCTCATGACAAGGTCTGTGAGTTATCTTGAGTAAACGGGTCATGATTTTTAGAACGAAGCACTGCTGTTGAGTTTCTCAAATGCTTTTTTTTTTTTGCACTTTGGGCACCACAAGCTAAGTGTCATCCAGCTCCATTATATTCGAGAGAAGGCAGACATCTCACAACTCTGCAACTCACACTAGGGCAACCTACAGTAGATGGATAAACAACACTACAGGTAGGAGGAAAAATATGTATTTTTGATTTGGGGGCAACCTGTCTCTTTAAATAGAGTTTTTTTTTTTGGCATATGTCTCAGATACTCTGGGAAAAAGATGGGGTAATGTGATGAGCTCACAATACAAAAGAGGATAAAAGAGTTGGACAACAGCAGTGATTCTCTTACAGTGTTCTTTCCATTGGCTATTCAAGGAAAGTTATATTCATCTCCAAAATGGCATCCACTCACCCTCACACAAACACATCACTCATCTGAAGTGTCTGTTACCTCACAGTTTTTGGTAAGGGAAAAAAAAATTCTGCATCAGACATTTTCCTTTCTACTTGTTTGACTACACTACACACATTTTCTATCCTTAATCATGTGTCAACAGGGGAAAAGAGAAAGTCATTTTGTTCCCACAGGCCCAGGTATAATCACCTGGATTGCCACTCTGACGGCTGAGAGGGGACTACACATTAAAACCTCATTAAAGTTTTCATTATTCCACAGAGCAGATGGGTGTGATGAAGAGATTGGTCCAATCACTGCATGTGGCCCTACCTGCCATTAATCAACACAGGCTCACACGCTGTGAGCGACAAACTGGTGGTGGAAATCATGGCTGTACTGCCTGACGTAGGGGCACTCAGAATCGAAAACGAAAAAGTGATAACAACCTGACCTTCACTGTCACATTTAAAGGGATAGTTTGGATTATTTAAAGTGAGGTTGTATGAGTATGAATAGTCAGTGTCTTACGTGCAATAGATGTCAATCAGCACGCCCCCAGTCTGAAGAAACAGAGAGCACCACAGAAGCTAAGCAATGTACTGCTGTGGTCAGCAACAAAAGATATCTTAGCCACTTAAAAAAGCGCCACCTACAAAGACTCTCGATCAGTGTAAGTGTACACTTGGTTTAGAATATTTTCACCACTTTACTTTGCCAGAAACTGACATTAGATGAGTCATATCTCACCATCTCCAAACCAACCAAACTCGCTGGGCTACCACTGCTTCAATCTGTTGCTTTATTTGTGTTCTTGTGTGACTTCAATGTGTTAAAAGGATAGTTTGGATTCATCAAAGTGACACAACAACACAAACAAACAAATAAATCAAGGCAGGGGTTGATCTGCAACTCCCATGTTCTGTGAGGTAAAATTACTGATTTGCCTTTGGAGTTTGGTTGATTTGGAGTGACGTTTGGTTTATATAACTGCAGTTCCCCATCAGAAAAGACTGTCTGAAGCAAAGTAAAGTTGTAAAAATATTTTAAACATAGCGGATACTTAAGCTGATAGAGATTTTTTTTAGATGGACCTTTTTTTAGTGGGTAAAATACATTTTGCTCCTGACCTCGTCCACAGCAGACCATTGCTTTGCATCGGTGCTGGTACTCCTCTGCCTCTCCACTGGGAGCATGCTGACCGGCATCTACTGTAGGTAGGTGACTACCAGTCAGTACCTCAAACAACCCCACTTCAAATAATCCCTTTAAATCCTTTTAAAAATGAAATCATGAGACTGAAATCAGGTTCAGTTAGCAGACCTGCAGGCCACATGATAGACCTTCCCATCACCTACTTACTATGTCTGAGCAGTTGCGGAAAACTGCCTCAATCTAACATGAGTGACAGCTCGCTTAATAACTGCAGTTTGGTGAAATATGCTTTTAGCTCAGGAGCAGAGAAGCTGAAATTACACCCAGCATCCTCTGGACTTTGGTGGGAAAGGAAAGGGAGAGGGGTAAGTAAGAGACTGGCTGGAGGGCTGTTTCCATGCCGACAGAGCGTGCACTGAGAGCCAACCCAGTTCAGGATACTTTGTGAATGGACATTATGCAATGTTGTCCCCCCCTGGCATCTCTCCAGTAGATTGGAAAGATACAATCAGCGGAAGGCTCGTAGCCACACACCCCTGTATATGTTGATCTGTGTGTCAATGAAATACATGAATCACACACGAGGAGTTTGGCAAAAACAGAGGCCACTTGCTTCCTAAAACATGTAAACTAACAGTGACATAACAAGAGGACAATGATGGACATTCTTGCACTTCAAAATAAATTGTGGTTACTGTGTATTTCTCAAGCCAGAGCAAGTGCTTGTGTGAAAAAAAACCTAGTGAATGTGGAGTAGAGCCAGACAGATATATTGGTCAGCTGATAATGACCTACATGATTTTCAGTATATAGGTTGTCCAATATGTGATGATGTGATTCATATTATTTGATCCTTTTTTCTTACTTCAAGATTTAAGTTCCCATGAATACTATTTCTATATCCCTGTACAAAGGCACAACTTTTTAACTTTATTAACTTATTTGGGTGAAACTGGATCATATTTCATGGAGAAAATATTTTCTGGTTTCCCCTCTGATGTCCACTGGCTGCTCAGCTACAACTCGTGGTTATTTAATTAGATTCAGAGCTTTGCTGATGGACAGACGGTTTTAGCTTTCTTGTTGCTAAAGTAGCTAACTGTTAGCTGTTAGCCGCCATTAGCAGCAACAGAACCAGGCTCAGCAGCCTCCCAGTGAATACGACTGGTCACCGGGACAAACACAAAGACAGAAAGTGCTACTGGCCTCTGTGAATGGCAATCAACGCCTGTGACAAGTTTATTGTTTCAGTACCTTGATATCATTTTAGACAAAGTTTATTGTTTAACTGTAAAATATCCTGCCTCCATCACATATCTTTGTCACAAGTGTTTGATAACCACATTTGAGGGATCATTGCAATGTCATCTGATATCTGGATATTGATATTTTAACTCCTTAAAATCATTATCATCAGCCCTAAAATCTAGTGTTGGCCAGACCCTGATGTGAAGTGAGTGGACAAGAGACTGAGGAAAGTGCAAAGGGAGAAAAAAGCATGTCATTCATCATGTTACACAGCCACACACCCCGGCAGAGTGGGCTGTGATGGGAATACAAATCCCACCCAGAGCGGAAAAGAGCACTAAACAGATCCAGAAGAGCAAAATGATGCAGTAAATTGCTTTGATATAAAAAAAAAAAAAGCTTATCTGCTCCCATGCTACAGAAATGAGTTTGAATCAAGTACAAAGCTAGCCTCCAACATCTGCTAATGCATTCAAGTTTAAACTATTGGAGGAGTGGGCAGGAACACGGGGCCTGTTTGATGTATTACACGCAAAACAACCATTTTAGGTCCCTGCGGATCGATTGGTTCGACTGTAGAACACCATGTTCGCCGTGAAATTAAAAGTACTGAAGCAGCTATATTAAAAGGAGCAGAATAGTACGTCTGTCAGCACAATTTTAAAACTTCTGCTACCAAAGTTCAGCTGCATTTGCTGCTGCTTACAATGGTGGAAAAAGGTCCAATCTGAGTTCATTGGCACTGGTCACCAGTATAAACTCTGGTAGAATGAATAGGCCTTTCTCCGAGTCTATTGGACAGACTACCTCTTTTGTTCACTGATGATTCACTGATCAGCTTTGTTGTCATGACTGGAGAGCTGGCAAACAAACACACACAAACAAGAATATGTCCACTACTATTACATTTTGTGGTGTTAAAAAAATAGCTGCAATCTATAGCTATATCAGTACACACATGTCCAGGTAATTTCAGTGTATTCCAATCCACCATCTGTGAAAGAATCCTCTCTTGTTAACAGATAAAAAAGACGAGACAAAGACCATTCAAAGCCAGAGATGGAGACACAAACAACGGCTTCCACACGAAAAAGCCCACTGTAGTGAATCACTAGACTGTGAAGGTATGCTCATTAACGTAACAGTGTTTTTGAGTACGTGTGTGTGTTACTGTGTCATACATCTGTCCCCCAGGACAACGAGATGAAAAATAAAGTGCTGTGATAACAGTTCAAGGATGGCGGGTAACAGGTGCACCAGCAGCTTGGTACCCTCAGGCAAGCTCTCGAAAAACACCTGAGTCTCTGCCTGGATTTGGTGTGCGTGTGTGTGTAGACAGAAAGAAGACGGACCAGAGGAGTGCAGATCCCTGCCAGGCCATCGATTGTGAAGAACCTACTGCAATGTCACTACAACTGCCAGATGCAACTGAAAGAGATTTGTAGAGTTTCGCCATTAACATGACCCACACATAGGATGTCCCGTGCTGAAACAAAATTTCAAACTGAGGCAGTTGTTGATCACTTGCAGCCCATACCAACCTAAGGTTAAGAAGAGTTAGAAGTCAGCTGTGAATGGCCGTCGAAAACAGAGCAGTCAAAAAATAGAATTACTACCTCACTATCCTGTGTCTCCACCAATTAATCAAATTACAGTTTACATCCGTGTCTGTCCAGACTCATATAATGTATGTAGTGAAGAAGAAGGAATTCAGTACGGTACTTAACACGATATTGACTCGTAACTTTGAAGGAATTTAACCCATTAATGATTAACGACAATATTTAGTATGTTACGGAAAAGAACCTCAGAATTTTTTCTGTTAGAGGTGGAAACAGAAGATTTGCTGTGGAAACTGTAAAGAGATGTGACTGCACATGACATAATTGAAATATTTGGCTTATAATATATCATGACTTAATAGGTAGATAAAAACAAAAAAAAAAAGTTTAACATGAATTTCACATGCTAAAAAAATGCTCTCTTCACCAGACTGTTTTTTTTTTACAGAGGAGTACGGAGGACTGATAGAGAGCTGAACATTTTGATTGACCCTTGACCACCAAAATTTATTCAGCTCATCCTCAAGTCCAAGTGGTCATTTGTGACAAGTCTGAAGAAGTTTCCTCAAGGTGAGATATTGCGTTCACAAGAATGGCATGACCTGAAATCATAACGTCTGTGTCAGCAGCTGTCAAGGTTTTTTAGGAAATGTGAATCACAGAGGTCCGACAGCAAACAGTCATGAATGTGCGCAAAAAATAGGCTGATTGGTCCAGTAGTATTTGAGATTAGCTGCAGACAAGCTTCAAGTCCGTTACGCCTGGCGGGGATAATAAACAGATAGAGAGGAAGTAGAGAGGGCGAGGAGGAGAGGAAAAAAAAGAGAGCGTTGTTTGGCCTTCTTCTGTAGGGGAGGATATGGTGTCTTTACCATACTTCCTGCACAGAGGGACTGCTTTTAAACCGGAATTCGACATTATAGGGTTAAATCGGCTTCATACACAACACACACACCTATAGGCACACACACAAACCAAATTCCTGGCAAGCAAAAACTTAACTTCCCCCAAAAGGGCCTGACAGGAGACAGAGTCAGCCTCTGATGCTGTGAGCACACAGGGGAACATCCGAGAAGAGAGAAAAGGCTCTTTGTAGTGATTCTTCCCCACAAGCCTCCTGTCTTCAACAGGTCCCGATGACACCTCCAGGAGTCATCCTGCGCTTCCCATCTCATTAGGCCTCTGGCTAGTTTCCCCAAACTGTCCCGAGTCTCTCCACTGGGAATGTATACAGGAAACAGACACTATAAATACAGTGGGGAATGTTAATGTGTCTATCTTGGGAGTGGCTATTAAGGCTCATCTGCACAGCTCAATGCAGGGCCTCTGGTTTTAATTAACGGAGAACATACAGTGGAGTGTATTCATCTGACAGGTTCTTCTGGTGAACAAAAGTTCATTTGTCTTTGAAAGACTTTCATTTTAAAGCTCAGGCAGTCTGTACGAGCGACGGATGATTCCCACAAATAAATAAACTACTGCAGCTGAAGAAGCTTCTTTCTTTTAGAGAGAGTTACTGGAATGTAATTTGAATTGCATGGCAATGATTAATCTCTTAGTCGATGGAAACAAAATTATTTTCCAACCACTTTGTTAATTGATTAATCGTTTTGGTCATTTTTCAAGAAAAAATGTCAAACATTTGCTGATTCCAGCTTCTTAAATCTGAGGATTTGCTGCTTTTTGCATCAATCTTTATCATGCTAGTCACATTTGATAGCTAATGTTGGCAAAACATTTGTTGACTGACCAGCTAATCTGTCACACATTGGCTAGCTTGTTATGAGTTTTGCTTGCATTAGCCAACTTTTGATTTGACTAATGCCGCTTTTAAAGGTCTCACAGCAACGTCTTTTAACCATCTTCAAAACGTAGTTTTCTTATCAGCACAGACGAGCCTAGCGCACAACACGAAAAGAAAAAAGTTGACCGAGGTTCTGGCAGGTACCAAGCATTGCTCAAATGAGCAGAGCAAAAAGGGGCAGGACTTAGAAAGGCTACATTGTTGTGGGAAATACCTGTTTTGAGAAAAAAAAATGCAGGGGGAAAAAAAAAGGCTTGTAAAGAAAAAAATCTGACCAGCCAAGCAATGTCCTTTGAGGCATCTGAAGAACTCACTACTGTAAAGAAAAATTCTTCTCTTTGATGTTTTTCTTGTCCTTTCAGTGACCCTGGCACCCAGGGCATTTCATAAACAGCTGGAATGAAACAATTTTTCTAATGAATATGTCTGTGTCCAATGTCTACGCCCAACTCCCGGTGAGCTACTCGCACGGTTGATACTGGAGTGAAATGAGCACATGTGCATAAAATGACACTTGTGGTCATGTTCCTTAAACTGAATGCCTGACCGCCTGTGGGTCTGTTCAATTTCACCCATCATAGCACTATAAATGGCAGGCATATTCAGTAATATTAGGAAGATCTTTTGACTTGTGAAATTGGATATTAGGCAGTGAGACCGGCCTTCAGTAGATGAGAGTTAGTCTTTAGAGACCAAACCTGTCTTGCCTCCCCAATCTCCATGTGCAGCCATGCAAACCATTACCCACTGATAGCTGGCAATTCCCATCAGAGCCACACACCAGGACCCTGTATTGATCTGTAAGATGACTAAGCAGAAGCATCAGTCTCCCAATCTTTGGCGCACTCCCAAGCATGACTGTCACACACCCAGACTGTTCATTAGATTACCGCTTCAGGCTCCAAATCGTCCGCTGGAGGCCCCCCCTGCCATCCATCTCAGCACGACTGGCAAGAAAAAAGGAAACCTGCAGAGTCAGCCTCACACATAGAACCGGACACTGTCAATGGAGAATTGAACAGCTACCTCCCCAGTTCCTCCCCCCTCACTCTCACTCTCCTCAAGCACGACTGTTGGGAGCATTCCCACCAGCACAAATACCCCCTCCTGCCGGGGTTCTGCTCATCATGCCTTTCTTTTCGTCTGTGAATGGACAGAGCAGGAGGCACCACGCCAACATGCCTGCAACAGAGCGTTACAGACCTCCGCTTGATTTAGGCCACTGTGTCTTTCAAATAAGCAAGAATGGATACCACTAATTACTGTACATTAACTCCTTTTATTGTGACTGAGCGGCCTTTTAGCTTACGCATGCTGTTTTATAGTCAGTTATGGCCTTTTTGCTTATAAGTGTAACAGCTATCTGACATTTTGTGATGAAAAGAGTATTATCGATTCATGTTGCTTATTTTTACATTTTAGCTAATGAGAAATCTTGATAAGAGTTAGATTGTAGGTTAGATGGGTTTGACTACACCAAAGCTAACTAACTTGTTCACTACAGAAATAACATCTCTGTGTTTGCCTCAGCTGGTGTTTCAAGCTGTGCTTCCACCCAAAGTGCTGTGAACTTGTAGGGCAGGTTCACACCAGCGCCTAAATCAAACCAGTGTGAGGATAATACATTGTTTCAGTCGAACTTCTTCCTGGACATCATTCATCATGCAGCACCATCAGGTTCTGTTCATGCTGGTGTTATCTGGAGTGCATATCACCAGACTTTAGAGGACTGCGCATATGAATGTCTCGTAAGACAACAGGTATTAAATCGTTTAATAATGCAGGTATTTCTTACTTTGACGTGAGTCCAGGTTTGTTCCAGAGACCACCCCTTTGGTCTTAGTCCCAGGAACTACTTTTCAAGGAACTAAAGGGTTCCTTCAGCCTGTACTTGTCTATATTTCGATAACAGGCTAAAGATGAAGAATAGGCAAACTAGTCTGCCAAGGTATGAAAAAGTAACAGATATTTTTCCACATAATTTTTGTGCTTTTGTACTTTGTAGTCTGTCCATCTGTCATATGCTTTCGTCTGTAACTCCACGTTAACCAAAAACTAAACTGGTTTGCAGCTGCAGATTTTTAAATGGTGGCTGAAATGAAATGCTTCAAATACTTGACCAATCAAAAATCTTAAACGGTGCCAGCCCCAACTGCCAATGTTCCAGTACGTTTGGAGTGTACTACTCCCTCAGGGGGGACTTTTTGGGAAGTAAAATAATGGCAAATGTAGAGCGGGTCGTCCTCTAATCAGAAGGTTGGTGGATCAGTCCCCGGGGCCCCCAGTCTAGATGTCGAAGTGTCCTTGGCCAAGATACTAACCCCATGTTTGCTCCCCGGGCACCAAAAATGGCTGCTCACTTCTCCTTAGGGATGGGTTAAAATGCAGACTTCGACATTCTACTATGTATGATTGTCTAAGTGACCAATAAAGTTGATCCTTCTCGTAATTCACCCAAACTCAATTTAGACCCTGGTCCCTACGGTGGAAACGCACTGAGTTCCTCCAAAGGTTACTAGTCCCTGGGGAAAGTTCACACAATGGAAACAGAGCTTAACATTTTCACTTCATACTAACAAGATAAAATATTCTTAAACACAACACAAACAGATCTGTTGAAACAGATGGAAGGTGACTCATATGGAAACATATGAAATGTTGATTAGACTCTGTTCTAATCAACATTTTTAGATTTTATATTGTGTAACAAGACAGTGATCACTCATAGAGAGGAAACCACAAAGATTTATCACCTAACTCTGTAGTTCCTCTCAGCTCTAAAGAGTGTTTTAAAATCTTTAAGTTCATTTTTTCTATAATGCTGCTTTTTGTGTACTGAATGTTAAAATTTGCCATAAAAGCTTAATAAGGTGGTTATAAATTTATCTGCTGCTCTGAACTACCCAAAAACTTAAACCCATCTGACCTCCAGCTTTTAGCCATTTAAAACTTTAAAAAGCGGAAAGTAGATGCTTTTCCATTTCCTATTCCCCAAACAAGGCCCAGTTGCTGGTATTAAAGAGTCAGTTTCAAAGACTCAAAATAAAACAGAAAGAGAAAGAAAAAAGGAAAAAAAAGACAGACAGACATGAAAAGGATGTCTGCGGACACGGCGTGCTTAGAGACAGAGAGACACTTGTCTAACTCTCAGAGCCTCTATGGCAAATCCCATTCAAGTGCTTAATTAAATAATTTGGAGTGAAGTGGAATTTCCCATCATGTCTGGCTGGGCAGCTCTGGATGTTTATGGATTGTGAGCCCAGAAATGCAGGACGGACAGAGACATGAATGCCATGGAAAGTGTGAGTTTAAACCAGGGAGAGACAGCATGCAAACTTGTCTAAACATATTCTGAGGACACTTCATCAAAAATGTTAAAATCAGATTTGAAGAAGAAGATATAGAGTTTGTGGGAGACTGATTCATAATTAAATTTTTTACAAACAATAACTTTAATCTGGCTGATGAGCAACAGACCAGCATTTAATTAACTTGTAAACATATTATTCTGCTGTCACGCAGAATTATGGCTAAGCTGAAGCAGGTTTGAGAGCGCTAAACCGATACTGCAGGCATACTGATCTGAATGTGTGTGCATGTGTGTGTGTGTTCCCTGGGGGACAGCATGCCAGCTAAAACACAGGCCCCCTTGTGATGATGACCCCTTCACACTCCCTGAACGTCCTGACAAGTGTCTACCGTAGTCCCGCCACTCTTCTACTTGTTGCACGTAAGCACCATGTGACCAGGCAGCTGGCACTGGCCAAATCAAAGGCGGCCTTCTCCTCCGGGCAGCAGGACAGCACTACCCCTGCCTCCTGAGCTGAATCCACTCGATGGATTCAATGCAGGAGGGGGGGTCATTGTGGCCCTATCCCCTATGCAATGACGCTCGATGTTGCCAAGTGGGCAACTCTCCTTTGCCTGGCCCGGTGGAGACAGTGGGGGAAGTGTGTGTGAGCGTGGTTGTGTGTGTGCTGAAGCAGGAAACATGCAGCACAATGTAAAGACGGGGAGGGCCAGGAAGGAAGGAAATCCTGCTTGAAAAATGGCCTCTGGGACAAAAGCAAAAGAGCTCTCTGCAGTGCAAGAACCTGCCTGAAGGACTTAGACATATTTGCCCTGACAGAGACAAGGTGTAAAACTCTGCAACCAAACAGGCCTAAATAAATCTGGTAGACTAGACTACAGAAAAAGCAAAATATCAGTTTCTCTAACATTCAATGTCTAGTTGCAGGACATGTTTGGAGGAGAAGAACACACAGGCAGAGCTGGGCATCAGCTGAACATTTTAACTCCCTTACTTTTAAGGTCAAGTGTGTAAGATTTATGGTGAGTTGCTGACCGAATATGGAAGAAACTGAATATGATATGTGTAAGTATTTTCGTTACCTCAGAATGTGTAATTTATATCTACAGAGGGTACCAGTTCTTTTCCACAAACAGCGACATAATGCACCAACATGTTTCTACAGTAGCTGAAAACAGACAAACTAAATCCTGGCTTTAGATAAAGCCTTTCACATTTTTTACAAGTTTCACAGCCCCTGTAGTTTCTCCTACAGGCTTAGAAGGGGAGGGTGAGACGACGTGTTCACATGCTGGGAAATATGAATGTGTTTTTCTACAAAACATTTTTTTTGAAGGGATATCTGTACAATAAATATGCAGGTACAGCCAGCAGCTTCTTAGCTTAGCTTAGCCTGATGACTGCAAACATGGGGAAACAGCTAACAAAATCTGCAAAGCAACACCCCTAAGTATAGCTATTTTGTTTGTGTAATCTGGACAAAAAGTATAAAAACAAGTTAGTGTGTAAATACAGCAAATTGTGTTTTTTACAAGGGTTATTTGCTTTTGCAAATGTTGCATTTTGAGAAATGTCAGAATGTCAAGAATAAGTCAAATTAAAAGTATTAGTGCCAGGCTTAAGAAAAAAAGATTTGTTTTTATTTTGCATTTTCAGAATAAATTCAAAATGTTGATAAGAAAAGTGAAATGTTAACAATAAAGCTGAAATGTAAAGAATAAAGTTTAAATCCCATGCCAAGAAAATAGTCGAAATGGTATGTCAACTTTATTCTCAGTATTTCTATTTTATTCTCAACATGCAAAATAAAACAGTAATCTTCCTCTTTTTTCTGTATGCCTGGTCCTCATACCTTTGCATATTAACTATTCTTTTAACAAAAGAGGCCAAATTTTTGGTGGTGAAATGTTGTCTAAACAAAAGCAGCACTACAGGGACTTTGCTTGAATAAAATAGTTCAATTTGGCAACCTTATAAACCTAAGAAACAACCCTTAAATTAAATTACATTAACATTCTCTATAACACCTTTCACTGAATATTACCAACATTCACAATACATTTACAGTAATTCTACAACTTGGCATAATAAAGGCATACATGTTCCCAATAGTAATCACATTTGCTGAATCTAGGAAATCACTAAATCTCTTTTTTGAGAATATGAATGGATAAAATATTGAAAGGCATGCAAAACAGAGCAGTTCCCGTAGTGAAATTGCTCAATGAGAAGCTGAAGGATTATCCCACTCAGTGTTGTTATTGATATGGGACTCAAAGGTTGACAAAATGCTTTGCAGGAGAGGGCTCTATTGTCACTGAGCTAATCCTCACTATCATTCATCTTCAAGCAGATTTAGCTTTAAGATTGGGTGCTAAACAGGTTTACGCACAAAATAAACATACAGTACTATGACCAAGACAAAGATAGAATGCATTTACACTCATAATCAGGCCAGCCGCTTGTGTAGAGGCAGCAGTGGTGTGAAATTGAAATGCAAGTGAGCCACATAATCACTTCAGGGGCCTCACACGGGACAAACACAGGAGAGAAACTGTACTCTGTATTCTCAGAGAGGAGAGACTGACTGACCCAATCCAATTAAAAAGAGTGAAGGAGAAAAACATATCACCTCTCTTACAAACACACACATACACAAAGACAGTTGTGTCTGTGTACATGGATTAAAGCTAAATTAGGGCAACATTATTCAAGAATTGGTCATTTTTGCAATTTATAATTTGGCACCCCCACAGTTTCTTAGTGCAGCTGTATATGTGCAATTGTTATACTTACATTACTTACAATGAAAAATTAGTAAAGCTACAACTTTGCTAACAAGGCAAAGAATCAAGCAAGTGCAGCAACACAAGACACACCGCCAGCTAATACTATTTTGAAGTCCAACAACAAGAAGACCAGCTCAGTGTCTGTCTTGCAGTCTTTTATTTCACAAAGCTCTCACCAACAAAAAAAAGAAAAAAACACTTTGACGCTTTCAGTCAAAGTCCTGCTGCACGACTACACGGTTAACTGAGGTAACCATCTAATGGAAGCTACAGTTAGCAGTAGTTAGTGGTTATTTTAGCCACAAGTATAGTTATATGTCCATCAGGAAACTTAGCACAGTATGATGTTTTACTCTTGTCTGGTGGTCTCTTGCTCTGTCAGTTTCTCTTTTTCTCTTCTTGATGACCTGCATCACTGGCCTCTTTCTTTCCCTCCATCATTATGAGAAAGGCTGTTAAGCCCAGTTAAGCCTGAGCTAACCAGCAAACAGCAGCTACAGTTCGCAATAGTTAGTGGCTACTTTAGAGACAATTAAAGCTATCTGTCCATCCATAAACTCCGTAAATCACAGAGAGTTGAGGCGCAGCAGCCAGAGGACATCAAAGGGAAACCCAGAAATATGAACCAGTGTCAACAAAAAGCAGTGACACAGCTGGTGGTATGTAACATAATGCAGTAAAGTGTTGTGTTACAATCAAGCCCAACAGCCCAAGTAGTTGAGCGCACCAGAGGTGGTCTGATAGCTCAGTTGGTAGAGCAATTTCCCCATTTACTGAGAATGTGAGTTCTCTGCAGCGGCCATGGGATTGATTCCCCTTTGCTGCACGTCATTCCCCCACTCTCTCTCCCCCTTTTCTGTCATATCTTCAGCTGTCCTAAAAGCCCAAAAATATTTAAAATTTTCAAAAAAGTCGGGGTGAAATCAAAATAACATCGAAGCTGTTATTTGAGATAAAACAGTTGTGTTGCTTTAAAGCTGAAATACTCTCTGTAATCTCTGTAACATTCTGGTCAGCCTAGTAAGAATCAAAATAAACCTTCACAAAGAAAGAAATTGGAAAAAAATACTTTTCTTGTCAACACAGCGTCCATAATGGATGGACCAGATGCAGTCACTGCTCCCTCTGGGACACCGTGGTGTAAAACAACAAATAAAAAGCACCAGAAACAGAAAGATTTGAGGTATATGAAATGTTAGAGGGCATAGGAGTGGAACGAACAACTGTATGATGGGGCAATCATCAGCTTTGAATAAAGGAAGTAATTAAGGAATAAAGAAGAGAGCAGTCAGGGAAAAAGCAGCAGCTCATACAAATACACCCCTCTCTGTGGAATCTCTTATCACCACACGCAGCCCAAACTAATGTAAGCAACAGTAAACGTTGGGCTTGGGGCACTCGCCCTCAGCCTCAAAACCAGCCAATCCCGACTCACCGGCATCATGTGACTGAATATATGGACTGTCTTATCTGATCTGTCATTTAAAAAAAGCTATTTTTAAAATCTGTACAAGGGGCTAATGTATATCACGTGGTGTCAGTGTCATTACACTAACATAAACAACTTTTCCTTTTGCCCTCTTTAACCCCACATCTCCTCCTCCTCCTCCTCCTCCTCCTCCTCCTCCTCCTCCTCCAACAGATCCAGACAACAACTCTGAAAACAAATTAGCTTTTTACTGTAGGGAAAAGTTTTAAATACATCAATTCATCTTGATTAATTTAGTATTAATTTAAAATTAAGAGGACCACAGCTTATTTTTGTTTTGTTGTTGGCAGATACAACATGCTTCCATATATAGCCTGATACTGAACACAACATGTTTTCTCTGTTTACGCAGTTTTGTTTGTGTGTTTTCATCAAATCAGGATGCACTGACCATCAGCATCTTCTGTTCCTGTTTCCATCAGAGGGGGGCTGGAAGTTGGCATGAAGTCTACAGATTAACAGACAGGAACGGGATGGGAACAAGAAGCTGTGGCCTTTGGGGTCATCAGCTGTCTTTCCGGAGAGCATATAGACTCTCTCATCAACCCCCCCTGCCTGACCTGACCTCCTTCAGGACTGACCACTGGTCATAAGTTATGAGCAAAAAAGAAAACTTCTTGGCGCTGCAACCTGGGACAACCTGACCATCCCAGCCAAGATATAAACAAGCCCTGTGAGAAAGAGATGTAGAGCCTCTATATACATACACACACACACACGCACACACACACACACACAGTTCGCATGAACACCTGGGTTTCTAAGAGCCGGCAAATGATTCCTCTTAACAGCTGCTTTCTCCATTAGGCTTGATTTCTCAACTTCCTGCAGCCATTTCCACAGAAAAAAACGCTACTGACTTAAAGTGACCACCGACATGTTTGTTGACCAATAACCTTTCCACATAAATTTTAACTTGCACGTAAATGACTGTTAAGATCCTAGAGCAGTGGACTTTATGGACCTTGTTACTAGTCTAGACTTTATCCAACAGAATGCCACCCATTGACAACCATGGACATTCACTTGACCTATTTTTTTGCACTTGAAATAAGATTGATTGAAACTGAATGATGAAGCCCAGGAAATATAACGAGGATAATCATATGTAGCTGTATTCAAAATATGTGAAAATATAAATGCAATATTAGTGGTAAGTATCGAAGTACAAATACTTAATTCAGTAGAAATGTCCTTTAGAGGACCATTTTTTACTTTACACTGCTTAAATTAAATCAAATAAATGTGGTTTGAGACACTGTAGTGCAACAGAATCTCTACTCTTAAAGTTCCAGTGTATAAGATTTATGGGGATTTATTGACAAAATTTGATATAATATTCATAAGATTGTTTTCCTTAGTGTATAATCACCTGAAAATAAGAATCATTGTGTTTTTGTGTTGTAGGACTGACTACTTTATATTTACAGGACACTTGCATCGCCATGTTGCACCACCATGTTTCTCAAGAAGCCCAGAACAGACAAACCAAACACTGTCTCTAGAGTTCTGCAGCCATGTAGGTTCTCCCAACAGGTTTGGAAGGGAAGAGTCAGACGAGGTGTTTGAAATCTGCAAGTGCACCGCTAGATGCGACTCAATCCTACACAATGCTCCTTTAAGGAAATGGCAAGATCTGAGATTCCATAGCACTACAATGTCTCAACAAACATTTATTTAATTTCAATTTATGCAAGGGATTATAAAATGTTTTAAACATGACACTCGGTGGTTGCTTCGTAGTTCAGCAGGCTTTTATTGGACAGAGTGAAGCAACAGCTGAGGGACCACTTAATGCACTGCAAAGCTCTTTGGAATATATTAAGTTAACTTGTGGCTCAGATCTCCCTCCAGAATCAGGACATGAAAGGTTTCCCCCATTGTCCTTTCTTTTGCATTCTGTCTGCTAAGTGCTTATCATGCAAGCAAATGGCCTTCAATGTCTCTCCATCAGCAGCGAACAATGGCAGAGACTAAGTAAAGTGTTTCATTTGACACGATTACAAAAAAACCCCAGCAGAACAGCAAACACCTCATTAAAGTGACTGTTTACATTAAGTCTTGATTTGTTTGCCTCATTGAGACATTTCTAAGAATGACTGTCATTTTATTGGCTCGCAGCCTTTTAAAGATAAACACCAGTGTCCACCGCCGCCCACTATCTCCAGCTGTAATTGTTCATTATGTAACAGAGGCCTGAGATATTTCAGACAGTTTTCCTAGAAGCTGTCCTCTCACTGCCGGACTACTGTGTAAATTAAGTACGTGCGGTGTAAAAGGTTGTTTTAATTCGAAGAAAGTCAAATTTACAACAGTACATAATGGGAGAAGGAGGTGCTGCATGGATCTGTTGGCTGAACCAACAGGTGGTCTTAAGTGAGACAAGATCCAGGAAGTCTTGCTTATTATAAAGTTGTGCAGAATAACCACGGAAAAAACTAAGGCACTCTGTCTTCTGGTGAAATAATTCTACGAGCACAGGCAAACAAACAGAACTATGCATATCAGCTCTTTATCTTTTTTTTTTTTTAAATTTAGACAGAGGTTTGGACTGTACATGACTTGGACTTGGAGTCAGATTCAAGTCACATGGTGACTTTAAACTCAACTTGACAAAAAGAAAACAGAACTGCAACTCAGCTCGGACTTTGACACCAATGACTCGTGACTTCATTTTGAATGTGACCTTTTGACTTGAAAATACTTGATACCTTCCCCATTACAACATTACTCATTCTCAGCAAAGCGCCACTTAATTACCCAGATCCACTTTGTTTGAAACAATCCAGCAGCATCCAATCAAGTTGCAGGAAAGAACCATAAGAACTAATGTTATGTTACTAAGTGCCAGTTGAAAACAATGAGATCAAACATAATTTCATTCATGTACAAGATCTATGCAGGAGTCGGGACCGCTAGGGGCATAATTAGGACTGACGTGTTTTCCCTCGGCTCACCTTTAATTTTAGACTTTCTGACACTGACACCTTTAAGATGCAATCAGCATATTTTTCCACACTAGAGGTGAGCTACGGCCACACAATAGACTCAGACTGTCCTGGGACAAATCTCTGCAATCATCCTTGTTATTTTCCACTACCTTAATAGTAAAGTATTTGCTAGGTGCATTGTGTTTGGGTCCCACGGATCAGCATCATCAGCAACAATCTCAGCTCTACTGTTCAACTTCTGCTACTGACCGGAGCCTCATTGTTCCCCAGCATTTCCTAACCTCGGAGGAATTCCTCCTCCAGGAAATATGGTTTACAAGAGGAGGCACCAAGCCCAGCCACTTGCGGAGACCACCCCAACCCCCCTGCCTTACCCTTCACCCTCCTGGCAACGTCTTACTCCATGATCCGGTCTACCCTTTTCCCTTTCACCCCTCTAGCAATATCCCGTCTACGCCTCTCCCCGCTGGTGCTCAGACTCCCTTGGATTATCCCACCAGGGAGTCTCACAGAGGGGGGCCTCCAAACACACAGAAACTTGTGTGCTTCATAACTGGTTGTAGCGTGGCGGTAGAGGAAGTGGGGGAGGCAGGCAGGCGTGTGTGTGTTTGTGTGTGATCAGATGAAAGTCTTCAATATGACCCTCTCCCCAGTAGGGCTGTCTTTGATCATCCTGAGTATCTTCCACGATGCTCCCCAGGACCTCCCAGATGATAAGACAGTAGATAATGGCCACTCTTTGTCTTTTTACTCACTTTCTAGCTTCTTTATCATCATCATCAAACTCCATCAGCTATAACACGCTGCTAAAACCAACAATAGCTATCTTTCACTGTCAGATCTCAATCTGATGCATCCATCCCGACATTCCCAGACCAGAACAGAGTTGCCTTGTAAGGAGCAGCCGCTTCTGAAATGAATCCCAGTTCCAGCACAACAGGGGGGGATGAAGGAGGGGTGGCTGCATTCCCCAAACCCCCACCACCAGGACAGAGGACACATTCCCTCATGTAATCGCCTCCTCCGTTTCTCCAGTGATGCCACTTCTAAGAAAGGCCAGATAAAGCTCCATCCCTCTGTCCTCCATTGGAAACATCTGGGCAGTGGGAGGGAGGTCAGGCTGTACACATTCATACATGTGGTCTGGGAAATAGCACTCTTAATGACACACAACACAGAGCCCCTCAACCCGACTTGCCTGCAAAGTTCCCATCGCACTGAAACAGCTGAGAAAACCGGCGCCAGAAAACGCTGGAGGGTCGATTCATAATGTAAATGTTTTTCTTGTTTAATTTTGAATAATGCACCAGGTTTAGGACTGCATACCGAACTTTGATAATTTTATGGCACCAACCAGAAAGCTTCAACACAATCAAGTATCAAAATTGCCTCGTCATTCGGTACCAAGTTTTGATACCTCAGGAGTAAGTCATCAGTGAGCCAATAAACACGCAGCATGCTTGTACCAAGATCTAGGGTTGGTAAAAAATTTTAAATACTAATACTGGTACCGACACCTAGGCTTCAATAGCAGATCCTGAATGTTACTTTGTTTGATACCAAATACATTATAACAAAAAGTAAAAATATATTACACATTACACTACAGAACAGAATAAGCTGTTGAAAGTCCTGGTGGTAAAAAAAACAAAACAAAACCATGATCCCTGTCTCTGATTGTTACATTTTTCCAGCATGACTCTATTGTGACGTATAATGTTAGAAAGCCAATCACCACCATTATTAGATCTTTGTACAAGCACGCTGCATGCTTATTTGCTCACTGAGGTTTATGAGATTTACTCCTTAGGTATCAAATTAGGTATCAAATGACAAGTGATTTTTCAGTACATAATAGTGCTGAAGTAATTCCGTCAGTGCCGGTGAAGTATCAAAATTCGATACCCTACCAAGATTTAATTGGTGATTGGCTGTCAGGTATGCAGGAGAAACACTTGCCTTGAAATGTGCAACTATAACGTAATTTTCTTTTTGCTAAAATGCATTTGATACTGAAAAAAGTTCAGGAACTGGTGCCAAAGCCAAGATATCGGTATCAAAAACTTTTAAATGATACCCATCCCTAAGCAGGTTAGAATCCTTCCTTGTACAATATACACCGTTACTTGTCTGAGAATCTCTTTTATATCCATAAAAATTGGTATTGTGACTGAAATATCCCGAATCAAATCGATTTCGAATCTAATCAAACAAGGACCTTCAAAACTGGAATCAAAAATCAGTGGTAAAACAAAGTGATAGCTATCTAAAAACCACAGTCCCAATCATGTCATATCAACATATTGACAGGAAGGTACTTCACTCGAAACAGCCTCAACAGTCAGAGCTTTGTCTGTCAAATAGGACTTGATTATCAGCTGCACACGGTGACAACCTCACAGAGTTCTGGTTTAAACAGGCGACGTTGCCAGAGTTTCCCTTCTCTCCTGTCTTTGAGGTTAAGTGTTAGTTTTATATTATTCCATCAGTCTGACAGCACATCACGCCTTTGTTGCAGCAAACCAGTGGGCAGCCGAGGATATGTTGCCATCTGAGCGTCAGTGCCAGTGGTTTTCATTTGAGTCCACCTGTGCCGTCCTTGGCAAGACTTCCCAACTTCTGGATTTGATCAGAAGTTGGCAAAGGAAGTAGTAAAAATGAACTCTCCTGTATTCTCCTCTGCTGTGTGGGAAGTGGGGTAATCATATGAAGGGAAGAGTAAAGCTGTGCAGCACAAAGTTACAAGCTTGAGTGTGACACAGATACAAACAGCTGAGATATAAACGTTTCCCTGTTTCAGTTCTTTCTCTTCTCCGGATCAACATGTAATGATTGTAAAGGTGGGTACAACAAGCTGGACTGATACACTTAGTGCCGGGGGTTTTCAGACTGGGGTGCGGGGACCAAGAGGGGCCCTTGAGTGGGTCCCCAGTAAAAGGAGGAATAGACTATTTGAAATTTTATCACGTTTTATTTAAGTTAGAATAACAAGGGAAGAAATAGGGTTTAAAGCTGCAAATGTTTAGTCGTTTAATCAGTTAGGTGATTGAAAGAAAATTAGTTGCCAACTATTTTGATAATTGAATGATTTTTCCACTATTTTTTCCCAAGCAAAAATGTCAAACATCTGCTTGTTCCAGCTTACTGAATGTGAGGATTTGCTGCTTTTCATTGTCATTTATGATAGTAAATAAAGAGCCTTTGGATTTTGGACTGCAGGTTGGAAAAAAGACACAATCTGAAGACATCACTGTGGGTTCTGGGAAATTGTGATGACCATTTTTGGCATTTTTGCCCATTTATAGCCTGAAAGATTAATTGAAGGAAATAAGCAGATTAATTGAAAATCGATTCACGAAAATAATCAGTTGCAGCCCTTGACCATGGTTAAATGTGCATCTGCTGTGGGGATCCTTGACATGAACAAGTTTGGGAACCTCAGCACTTTAACTTGAAGATGTATGAGACTGTAAACACTAAGTAGTAAAGAATATGAGAGAATATGGTCATTTAAAAGGAAAAAAAAGATTTGGTGGTTTATCTACATCTTAAATGATCCAGTGCCCCAGATGTCTTACAGTAGTTTGTGATCAGTTATTGCCAGATAAACCACTATGAGCCTCTAACAGCCTGTGAGCAGGCTGAGCGGAGGATTAAACATCACTGGCTGTGCAAGAACTAAAGCAGTGCCATGCCTCGTTGTGCCTGTTCTCCCAATTTCACACTTGCAATCTGAAAAGTTAATATCTCCATCACAGGGATGAGTTCAAAGAGTGTTCAAGCAGTTAAAAGTTTATTCTCGTGTCAGACTTCCTGCCCACATTGATAAAAGAAGCGGTGGCATGCAGGAGAGTTTGTACTGCAGGTTTTTTATCATGTAACAGTGGACGAGCTCTTTGCTCTGCAGCCTGATGCACCATGCATACTAAACAGGCTGCGTGTTTGTGTTTGTTTGTTTGCTCTGGGCTTTCATTTACTTGTGTAAAATGTGCAGTTTTGTGCCGTCCCTGACTCTGGGTTCAAATTATTCACAAAAACTCACCGAGAGAAACTCTAGTGTCCCAACATAATCCCGTTCAGTCTTTAAAAGTTCACTCAGGACGCACACTCGCAGCCGGAGCTGTTTCTCCAAGTCCTTCCCGCTTTCAGCTCTGTGCTCACTTCTGCTCTCCTCAGTCATTGTGAGTGAGTGAATAAATGCAAACTTTAAATCCTTCGGCAAAGTTTCACATCACAAAACAGGTTCTCAGATGTGTAAAGTTTGCAGCATGGTCAAAAGTGAAGGCAAGTCCACGAAAAGTAGAAAAACAAAGCCGGGATGCTGGATTTTAAAAAAAGAAGAAAAGCATGAAAAGCGAGCAAAGTTTAAAAATGAAATAAAAACAAAGGTGGGAATTACACAACGACGTGAGACAGCTTCGTCACTGAGTAGTGGACAACTACTGGACACCAGTTTGAAAGTTCAGTCCATGTGACTCCCAAAATCTTCATCCTAACCCAGCCTCCCCACAGCCTTTAACGCAGAGAGGAGGACCACTGTGAAGCTCACCACTGTACACACTGACACTTCCTGCTGCGGTTTTCAAAATAAACCCGCGGCAACAGGTTTTATTAAAAAAAAAAAACCTCACAGATTAAAATGAAATTCTTTTCATGATTTCAATTAGCGGCCCAGCCCTTTAACAAACTCAATTCGACCCTTTGATCATTTATAAATATGAAAAAAGCATATCATTGTGATGTTATTTAAATAACCTGCTAACATTTTAAGTTTAAAAGTGTTTACATTATTTATTAGAAGATCGTCATTTTATTAGAAGGCTAATTAGTCCATTCATTGGTCATGTTAATTTTTAAGTACGGGCAGATTTATTCAGTTTTAACTCAGGCTGCATACGCAGAGGGAATATGGTCAAGCTGAATGAAAAAAAGATGTTAAATGTAACATTGTGCGTATTAAAACAGCAAGCCACTTCTAGCATTTCAAATGTGCATTTCTTTTTTCTTTTCTTTTTTCCTGTACTTACATGTTTCTTTTCCAATCATCAAACCCAAGAAAGTAGAGAATAAAAAATACAAAGGTGCACTTTTTTCCAAACTTAAATTCCTAACTTTGCAGGTCAGACATAGGACAAGTAAACGTCCAGGCCCTTGGCACTTTGTTTTTTCAGATCTAAAAACGTAATTGAACAAGCCTGCCCTGCACAATAGGCTGCTTATATTTATATTTTCTATTCTTTTATTTTGAAGGGGTAATTAGTGTACTTCCGGGATTATTGTAGTTATGTCCCTTTAGCTTGACAGTACAGGAGAATAACTTTGTCCTGTCGCTACACATTAGATCATATAACTGAGATATCAGTAAAGTTATTATAGTTTTGTGTTTTTCATTAGTTTTTAGTTTTTATATATATATATATTTTTTTAAATGTTTATTTTAACTTTAGTTTGGTTTCAGTTTTCCTGAGTGGGTCTGCTTGTTTCAGTTTAGTTTTTATTGTACATTTTTACATTTTTAGTTTAAGTTTAGTTTGTATCAGTTTCAGTATTTTAAGGTTTTTTTTTCATAAATTCATAAATTTAATAAATGTGTGTGTGTGTGTGTGTGTGTGTGTGTGTGTGTGTGTGTGTGTGTGTGTG
>JAJHUR010079224.1:0-12937 GCA_027495735.1 Lutjanus campechanus
TAGTGATCGTCTTGGATATGAACAGGACCACATGAAAATAATTACCTCGTACAGCTCCACTTCAGTATCCCTTTAAAATATCCAAATGTAACATTTTAGGTGGTTTTTATGTCACTTTTTATGTTCACATCCAGTCTAAAACATTATATAGAGTGATTTTATTTCATTTTTATCACCGTGTAGTTTTTTAGTCTTCTGCATGTTATTCCAGTCAGATCTGTGGCAGAAAGCATAAGCAGACAATAGGGAGTAAATAGGATTTAATGTAGAAGGTAGACAGATAAACAATGTGCCACCTTCTCACAGACACATCTCCTTCCCCCCAAACCTCCTGCTCCTCCTCCTTCTCTCCTCATGAATATCGGGGAATTAATGCGTGCAAAGGGAGGGAGGGAGGGAGGGAGGAGGCAGGGACAAAGGCAGAAAGAGAGGATAGTGAGGGAAGAAAGGGAGGAGGGGGGGCTGATATCGTCAGAGGCCTGGCAGTGCGCAGGCTCCGTGTGTGCTGGGCTGGCTGCCTATTGATTGGAAAACAACGGGCTGTGGGAGGACAGATAAGGGTGGCTGTGGGCTAACGGGTGAGGGAAGGGATACAGACCAAAGCTCAGACCACGCTGCCATCTTTACCTCCCTCATCTCGTCTCTGTCTTTCAACCCTGGAATGAATGCTGCTGCTCATCGCTGGGTTTTGCAGCGGAGGGAGGCTTGAGGCACAGATTCTCCTTGTCTGAGAAGATCCTGCCTCCACACCAAAGCCATAATAACAGAGACACACCACCATCGACTGCAGGTAATCTGTCTCCTTGCTGTACCCATCATCCATCCTGCTCTTCATCCTCCAAGTCCTGACCCCTCTTAGGTCCTCGCTGAGCATCATCTCTCCTCTTCCTCCATCCTTTGCCTTGTAACCATGGTTTCCTCCATCTCTTCTTCCTCTCTCTGGTCTTCTCTCCCTCCCCCACTCTCCTCTTTTTTTCTCTCCCTCTGATGAGCTGATGACATGCACTTGCTTGATTTCCATTTCTGCCACAGCCGCTTGAAAATTGATTTGATGTGGAATCCATTTTAGTTCTATTTATGTGGGACAAAATCAGGATGATTTGACATATTTTCAGTACAAATATGATTACATTCTGTCACAAATTAGGAAAAATGCTTTAAAAAACAGCAGTGGAATTGGATTTGTCGTTCAGTCTTGTAGTCTTGGACCTCCCTCCCTGTTTTGGCTCCATTACATTAAATGACCTCTGACGAGCTCCTGTGATTGGCTCTTTTCATACCTGCATGCTCGTGGACCACCTGAGACCACCACCACTGCTCTCTGTGAAGGTCACATACAAAAAAACGCTGATGGACATACATCTCAAACATACACACACACACACACCATGCAGACATTCAATACCTGCAAACACCTTCACACCATCCACACTGCTGTCAGCTCTCATGTGGATGCTGTGATTTCACTTTTGCTAGAAATCTGAGTCTGACCGATACTGCTTTTTGGGGGCCGATACCAATATTATAGAGTTAAAACATTCTGATATCAATATATCATCTGATATTCTTTATTGGGAGACCAGGGGCATTTGCAACATTTTTTTTGTTGTTGTCATTTTTTGATATAAGAAACATGCATATGTGCAGTAATTAATGTTACAATTAAAATATTTTCAATTATCAGGACAAGATTATAATAATACATTTAATGCGAGAAGTTTCGCCCTTAGTGGAGACACTGAAAAAAAATCATATTAATCCAACTGTACACACCTCAAAGCAGTCACATCACTCCTGCAGTGTCTAAAAATGTTTTTTCAGATTTTTTATGTGGGTGGCTCAAATTCTTTTTGATGTCAAGTATTTTATGTATTGAAAGAAAACATGTATTTCTGTTTTTGCAGAAAGTAACTGTTCTAGTGGTGACCAGAATTTTACTTATTTTAATTCAGTTAAAAGTAATTTTACATTAAGATTTTGTGAAATATGTAGATTTTCTAACACAAAACAGACAACGAGGTGTTTACATTGGGCCATGTGGCACAGGGGCAATTGTAACCAGGGTTAGTTCTAGGGGGCAGTCAATAGGGGCCAGTGAATGAAACAAGTATATACTGCAAAAAAAATACCAATCATGGCATTTTTTAAATATAGTACATATATGTATAAGCAATATATTGTCAAACACTTTGTCCTTCTTCTTTAACCCCTTACAACAGAGTGATGCAGAGATAATATGCTCCTTATAACTCCAGAACTTGCATGTGAATCATCACATTTTTAAGTTTTCTGCAGTGTCAAAGTAATTCAATGATAGTTGTCTGTACATACATAGATATGTTGGGATATATTAGGGGCTGCGAACAGCTAATTTGGCTATTTTTTATAGTGCTAATTTGCAAACATATAAACAAATATTGACATTTTATGTTGTTTTTTGTGTGCTACCACTTTGTGCACTATTTGTACCCTGATCAAAGGTGCTGCTCTGACAACTTGCCCCTGTAAAATCGGTCTAGAACCGCTACCGGTTGTAACACAGTGTTTGAATTGCCCCCAATTTTGCAGCAATGATAAAATCTTGCTCGCTAGCAGAACAAACAGGCTAAAAGTCATCTTAACTTTAGACAGCAAAAGAAAAAAAGATAACATCCAAAAAATAACTGTCATACCTCAATTTTTCCTCAGTTTGTTGTTGTTGAAAACTCCTGCTGAGATGCTCTAGAGTGTCATCACTCTAGCTTGTTTCTTATTGGAGGAAGTGAGTGTGTTACAATAGCCCCATGTTACACTTGCCCCCAGTCTCCCCTGAAAAATCTAAAATTAAACATTAGGGCACTGAAACAGTCAACTTTACCAGGTATTTTTAATAATTACAAATAACAAAATAAATAAACACAAATAAAGCAACTTGAATTAAGAAAAAGATTCAAATATACATAAAATGCTGCTTCTAACATGAATGAATAAATAAATAAAAACGCACAACTTAAAGTTAAAATACAGACTAATTTAGCTGTGACAGGCCATACTGATATATCTGTCTGCTTTTACTAGAAATATTCCAGAGTCTTCCATGTACATTTTGCTCACCTAACCCAGCAGTAAATATAAAGAGTACAGCATGGCTGGAAAGTGCTATTAGGAAATTGAGTTTGTGATCTCTCACTCACTGCCAAATTTTCAAGCAACCGTGCGTCACTGCCTCCTCGAAGAGTCCCTGTGGCAAGGTTAGAGTCAGCTACTAATTCCCAACATCCTTGCTCCTTATTTAAGCAGACAAAATGACCTTAATTGGGTCCATTGACAGAAGCGATCTGTCAGTCACTGTCACATAAAGCAGGGTGATTCATTTCTCCGCTGCGAGGATTTATTCAACATGGAGTCTCAGCAGAGACTTTACAAATGAGTGTTTTAAGCCAAAGACGTAAAAACAGAACAAACAGAAAACACAGCAGCACAGAGAGGTGAGATCTGAAGAGAGCGGATGAGATCCTTGAAAACAATATCCGGCCGGCTGTGACGGAGCAGCACTTTGCTGAGTGGTGTGATGAGGAGGAAGAGGCTTGCACAAGCTTGTTTTTAAATGGACTCCTCTGTACTCACCCACTTACGGCAGCCAGGCCACGGTCCAGCAAAGCACCAAGGAGGAAATTTAGGCCTCACTACTGTAATTACACTGCGTCTGAGAACCTGACCGACTGAGACACAACTTCTTATAAAATTATGACTGCAGCATTGCAAGAATACCTCCCAATAAATGCTGCTTCTTTATGCAGGTTTACAATCTTTAATGTCTCCTGATTTAGACAATTAGATTTCATTTTTTTCTATTGATGTTTCAGGACATTATTTTATTCATACATTACAGATACTGTGAGCATAGACTATTTCTGTGAACTCCTTTTTAAAAGCTTCCAAAAAAATTGGTTCCGTAAGAACAAGAACAATTCAGGTCCATTGATCATTACATAGCTGGTTAATTATACAGACAAACAAACACAAAACAGTCAGAACAATCAGAGCGACAAGCTACAAATCCGGTAAAACACATGTAAACATACAAATGTGACAGAAATAGATAACACGTCTTGCCAGAGTGCACCATGAAATACTAAAAGTACTGCCAATAATAATAGTAGATTAAAAAAGGGACAGAGTTGTGTGTTTTGCATGAAAAGCATGAGAAAGAATTGGTTAAAAATGAGTCATCAGAAAGCTTTATAGGAGACCTACATCTCAGAGAAGATGTTTAATTTACTTTCCGGTAAAGACAAAGTCAGCAGCAGATCTTTAATCCAGTGTCTGAATAAAGGAGTTTCTGGTGATTTCCAGTTTAAAAGTATATTTCTGTGAACTCTAAGGATAATTTGATTAATTATAGAACCTCAAACAAAGAATCATCATTTAGGATTAGGGCAGTTTAGAGACAAGAACAAGAACCTCCTATATTACATGTTTTGAAAAGATAGAACCTTATTGGCTTTCCCAAACCATGTGATAATATGTCCCAGTACCATTGAAGCATGACTAACCAGGGGGACACCAACAACTTTAATTGGTATAAAATCAGAGAAGATGATCTGTTAACTTATTTATAATGGACCAGTTGATAGTAGAAAGTTCATTTTTTTTCCAAACTCCAGTTTACTGAACTGTGAGAATATATGTATTTACCCCAAACTCTCCCAAATGCGTTCAACATATTTTTTGGCAGGATGCTATTAGCACCCAAGTGTCAGTAGCCAACAATGCTATTTGCACTTACAGTGTAAACAGACAACAGAAGATGTGGCTTAAACAGCTAGCATGGCAGACACAAGCACCCAGGTGTCCATAGAGAACGATGGACTTTGCAGACAAACCATGATCCTCGCTCTAACCAAGTAGTTTTGTAAGCTAAACCTGAGCCCGAGCGATATAGGTTGGATGATACTATTGTAAGACAGGATTCTCTCTCTGCCTTAATTATAAACCTAGTTACTTGTTACTGAATTAAACTATTGAAGGGCTGTGGGTAAAGCAAGAGCTCAGAGACAGCTTTGTCTGTCTAACTCGATCCACTTTAATGTTCGATTGGAAACGTAGGACAACTGAACACCAACAATAAAAGTGGCATCTCACGTCTTACATATTACTCTGCCAATCTCATTCATAACTCACATTACCGCACGTAAGGTCTGCCACATTATATAGTTCCAGATTTAAATGAAAGAGCAGAACACAACATGTATAAATGTAGTTAGCATTAATTAAATTATGTAGACTCAAAATAATTAACAGAGAAAAATAAGGTAATCTACTGTTACTGTTACTCTTACTGATATCTTACATTATCTACGCCTGATATCGGCCTGTCACAGCTCTATATCAGCATCAACATATATGTTGTCCGATAGTCACTGATATGAAACCTTTTTTTTAACAGAACATAATGCAGATTGCTTTTATTAGTTAGCTTCAAAGGCAGGAGTTTATGTATATTTGATCATTTTTCTTAATCTAGATTTAATATACAAACACATTTTCCTGTATTTGTGTTTTTTTCCTGGTTATTTATAAACATGTATTGTTTATGTGCCCTGATATCATTTTGGCAAATAACGTTTAGTGTTAAAGGGATCATTGCAAAAAAAAAATGTATTTATGTATATGTTCTCTAGTTTTATATACTGTATATATTCTTGCAGTGTTTTTTACTACACTAATGTAACCAAAATAACTGACCCTTCACTAAGCCCCACCCTCCTTAGATACTGTTGCTAAGCCTGCCAAACTTTCTATTCTTGCACTGCATTCATGCAGTTTACAGTAATAATGGTGGCAGATATAACATCGAAATTGGGGGTAATTGTTGAAACACAAGGTCTATGAATCTTTAGAAATGTAAACAAAAGTAGCATGTCATTTCTAGCTGATGACGGTGGACTTTGTCAGCTAAAATAATAACTCACAAGCAGATTTTGAGTGTAGCTCAAGTCAATGTAGCTGGCTGATGTAAGCTAATGCTAACTCTTTGACTTGGCTGAAAAGCCTGTTCTAATGTTAACATCTGACATGTTTTAAAACAAGAACCCTGTGAAAGTATAAATGTTACCTGACAGCTGCACACATGATATAACGTTAATGTTAAAAGAGAGGCTGAGGCTAAAGCTAGTTTACATCTCAGCAAACATTGTTCAGATGTTAAAATACGGCAGGTATATCTACATGATAGATGACAGAAATACACTCATTAATGTGGGAAAAGGAAGCGCAGGGACTAGGTTAGTGCAGCGGACTTGGAGACAGGTCACTCAGCCAGACCAGCCAGACCGTGGTCGCGGAAGATAGCTGGGACAGGAGCTAAGCTAACTCAGCTTAGACTTGAGAGAGCGAGCCAGAGTGAGATTGATCATCGTCGACCCACTTTGATTCAGCATCAGCCCACATCCTTCTCCTCAAACCCCCACAGAACAGATGCAAATGCAGTGGTATCTAACAAGTTTGTCTGGAGGTAAAGTTACTGCAGCTTGTAAGCTAGTCTCAGTTAGCTGGACACGCTAATGTTTGCAGCTCTTCTTAGAGCAGATGGAGACTGATTTTTTATCCATTTACCATACGTGTGCTCTTGTGTTTCACATTTTTGAGAGACTACAGAAAAGACGTGACCGTCCAGACTCTTGAAATGCTGAGTATCGCTCCTCTCAGAGCCTCCTGCACACCGCGTCAACATGTGGAGAAATGGAAAGCTTGTCAGCTCTAGTTCTGATTGCTAGGCTACGATTGGACAGTTAGTTGACAATTAGTCAACTAAGTAAAAAAAAAAAAGGAAAAAAAAGTCAGCACAAAGGACTCCACACCAGTCTCCCAGGGCAGAGGCCTGTGTTCAACCAATTCATCCACCACAAGATCCTTTCTACAGAGACTTTGTTGCTCTCTATAGCCAAGCTAGGATGCCAGGTGTAAATAGCTGAATAGCTGCTGTGTGACTATTCTCACCTGAAACTCCTCTGTCACTCCACCGTGGGAAAGAAGAATCCTTTCTACCAGTTAATTATTCAGTATATTATTGAACAGAAGAAACTGTGAATGTCTTCTTCATATCTTTCTAAGACATAGAACAAACTGGTATCCGGTGTGTTAAGTTGTGTTAGTTTTTGGACCCAAAAGCAGAACTCAGACAGCAGCTGGCAACAGTTCAGTGCAGTTATACCAAGAAATCTGATGAGATGGGGTTTTGAGAGCTTGGCCAGAGTGAACGGTGGATCTGGACAGCCAGAGAGAGCTGTTCGCTGGAGGGCAAACTGGAGAGTCACGCAGACGGAGAAAGGTAACATGCCTGAGGCTCAGGTAAAAACAGAGGTAGACAGGATTCAGAAACACGAGAACACACTGACTTTCATTTGTCTGTAGCGTTAGTATATTGGCAAACTGAACAATCTGGCAGCAGAGCTTGATGAGATGATGGGTCGCAGGTGTGCAGGTGGATTGGCAGCAGGAGTGAGATGGAGCGCCACGCCCAGGCAAACACACACAAACACAGAGAGAGGACAAACAGAGGACCAGCAAGGGATGGGCAAACAGTTGAAACACTAGGAATGAAGTCCTTAGGGTATAACTAATATTCGTCAGTGGTGTCCAAGCTGACATCCTAAACCAAATGCACAAGGGACTTATTAAAGTTAAAACAAAAGAACAAAAGTAAAACTTAAATTTGGAGCTTCCAGGCCTCCTGATCCTGTCACTTTATAAAGTGCTACATTTACGTTTCTTACCTTTCTGAAAATATTTTAAAGTATTTTTTAAGGCTGTCCTACAGCTCTAAAAGATCAGTGATGCTGTAAAAATGTACACTAAGAAGTTTTTGTTTTGTTTTTTACAATTGATATACATGCTTGCATTAATAAGTCGATTTAAAAAAAATAGCAGTAAGCAACTATTTTGATTATCTATTCATTGTTTAATTCATTTTTCTTTGGGTTTTGGACTGTTGGTTGGACAAAAGAAGCAATTTGAAGACAACAATTTGGGCTCTGGGAAACTACGATGAGCAGTTTTCGCATTTTTTTTACATTTCAAAGGCTAAACATTTAATCGATGACTCTTGAAGATTAATTGATAATGAGAGTAATCGTTAGTTGAAGCCCTAATTGAGACTGGAAGATGACTCCATCTTGCTAAATTAGAATCATTCTCAGAGCAGCATTTTAATTATCTGACACGATTAAGTGAAGGATCCTTTTTTTTTTAATTTAGCCTCAAAACACTAAAAATAGAATAATACTCTAATATATAGTGGTACTTTGACAAATGCTCTCATAATTTCATGTCCCAGAATCTTGGAAACCTCATCAGTTAATAACTCCCAGTAGAGGTACTTAATTAACTGTGGTTTACCAGTCAAGCCAACTGGTTAGGTCCCCTTTGGGACCAGGTCCCCTTCTGGCACATCTACCTCTATCTCCTCTTTGTCTAGACAACATGGTGCCATTCCATATGAGGTGAGGCAGGCGGGATTTAGGAGGTGCCAGAGAAATCCTTGAGGGATATTGGTCAATCTACCAGATGGGGACAGATACAGACGTCTTTGTCTGATCCTGTCTTTCTTCTTCAACACATTTGCAGCAGCAGTAGCCCTGCCTCATTAAAAGAATGCTGATTAAACTTAAAACATCATGCTGATGCAGCAAACTCAATGCATTAAACACTATATCACCACCACTGTGTTTGTGCAGGTCTCACAGATTAACAGACAGGGGACGCCATGGAAGCCCCTCTCGTGTGTCTAGATGAGGAGTTTGACGACCTCCGGCCATGCCGCATGGACGAGCTGGACCACCCGGCGCTCAACCACTCCTCTTACTCCCCCACCACTACCACCACCACCATCCCCCTGGCTTCCATCACCCGTGAGGACTTCTCCGAGCTGGAGAACTTCTCTGAGATGATGAGCTTCAAGTCGATGGAGGACCTGGTCAACGAGTTCGACGAGAAGCTCAACGTCTGCTTCCACAATTACAACACCAAGACGGAGGGCCTGGCGCCCATCCGCAACCAGTCACACAACCAGGAGGACGAGGAGAGGCTGCAGGACGAAGAGTGAGTGGCCACATTTACAGTAATAGCCTAATAGCCCAGTCTGATAAAAAATTCATAGCTCAAGGTCCACTGACTTGTTAATATGCATATTCACGAACCTTCAAAGCTGAGGTCTTAATTGGTCTGATACGGTTCAGTTTTCTGAGTGACAAACCTAAACTGGCAATTACAGCAATTAAAGTCCATCAAAAAGCAGTATTTTTGGGTTGAAAATAGAACTAACTTGACATTCCAACAAGCACCTACGCATGTTACAGCACATGGGAGAAGTCTTCAGGGCTCTCTGCCAGAAAGACTTTTTGGCAGAGAATCTTTATGCCAGAAAGGTAGAAAGTAGTTTTGATGCCAAACTAAGTAGTTAAGCAGACTCTACTCAAGTAGTTTTTGTGCCTAAATCTCACCAAGTAGTTTTGTTGCCTAAACCTGATTGATTAATTTTGTTGTCTAAACCTAAACAGGCCTTGTTGGTGCCTAAATTTAACCAAGTACTTATTAGTGCCTAAACCTAAAAAAGTAGTTTTGGTGCCTAAACCCAACAAAGTAGTTTTGGTACCTAATCCTTCTGCAGCCAAATAGTTTTGTTGCCTAAACCCACTGTAACCAATTAGTTCTGGTGCCTAAATCGAGCAAAGCAGTTTTATGTCCTAAACCTACCCAAGTAGTGTTGCTGCCTAAACTGACTGTAACCTAGTAGTTTTGGTACCTAAATCGAGCAAAGTGGTTTTATTTCCTAAACCTAACCAAGTAGTTCTAGTGCCTGTATCTAATCAAATAGTTTTGTTGCTGGAACCCAACAAAGGCTAGTTGGTGCCTAAACCTAACCAAGTAATCTTGGTGTCTAAACCTGCTGTAACTGAGTAGTTTTTGTGCCTAAATGTAACCAAGTAGGTTTGGTGCCTAAAGCTAAACAAGTAGTTTTGTTGCCTAAACCTAACAAAGAAGTTTTAGTGTCTAAACATAACCACACTGACTGAAAACTGAAAATATCTTTTTAAAGAAAATGAAAAAAAAAAATCAATCATCAAAGTCTAAAAATGGGAAGTCAAAACTGACTCTTGGTTTCACACATGACATGAACTCTGGTCTCCTGGGTGAATGTCCTGTCATGTGTTTGACCCATTCATCCACCACAACCTCCTCGTTACATGGACATACATGTCCCTCTTTACACTATATCACCTAATTTCCAAAAGGCTTTCTGGCAGAAAGGCTAACTTCTCCAAATTCCTGTTACAACAATGTTTACTTACAGAATGTATCTTAAATAGTTTTAGATTTGTCAGAAACCTGGACCTCTTAGCTAACAGATATCTGAACTTTTGTTTATTACATTTATATTTGAATCTTGGAACTTTTGAGCATTTTGTTGCATTTGGGCTGTGTAATGCACCATAAGCCATCTATAATTTAATCTATAATATAATAAAATAATCAAAATGACCACAAACATATTTTAACAGTAAAGTACCACAAACACACTTCCAGCACACATAAAGTAGATATTGTTCTTCAAGCCTTTATGTTAGCTGGACACTAGCCTACTCATTATGCAGGTCACTCACAACACACTCTCAGAGACAAAACAGTGGCTCTGCAGCCCGGCACGTCACACACGACAAAAGCCAAAATATTTCCACACACAGACCGCAACATCCCAAACGACCAGTCAATCAGCAGCATGACCCCACCCTCCCCAGCAGCACCACAGTCAGGCTTGCACGTTGAATTATTCAATGTGCAGCGTTGTTCGCCTCAGTTGGCTTTGGCTCTACTGGTCTGTCTCCGTCTCTGCCTCTCCACCAGCTGACTGCCAGATCCTCCTCCCTTTGCTCGCAGGCTCTGAGGCGGAAACACACACGTCCTCACACTGTGTGGATATGAATCGCGCTAAAAATAGTCCGACTGTAGGTGTAAGAGGAGAGGCTTTGGAAAGGAATCACAAGGTTTTTCAAACATTAAATTGCTGTTAAAATTAGTGATTACTGAGCACAGAACACAGGACTGTGGGTGGATGCTACACTAATCTGCATGTAAGACACAAGCCTAGTACCATACACTGATATGTTGTGGTACAGATAAGGAGGCCAGTGTAGATGTAGTGAGGTCACATGTACACAATGTTCTATGTTCCTTTTTCTTTTTTTTATTTCATTTAGTCGGTCCTACTTAACATTTTTACAGAAAGGTAAATTAGTAACAACATGTGCTGTATGATAAATAAATAAATAAACTGACCGAAAAGGTGTAGGCTGAAGCTTAAACTTATACCTATGCTTTTTACATCATGTTCTAATGAGCTTCTCTTTTTTAAAATCATAATAATAAATAATAATTTAAAAAAATCAAACATCTTCTGAATACAGTTTGGAAGCAGAGTTTTTTGTGCTTTGTGCAGCTGTGCAATTTTAAAATCAACCAGATCACAGAATTTTAGCACATATTAGTCAGTAAATAATGCACTGGTTGGTTAACAATAATTTCATCTAGTTAATTCTTATAGCTCTCTTCATGAAGACTGGATTTGTGTTAGTTTCGTATGCGGCTCTGCATACTTCCACACAGTAGGTAACAAATGGGATTATAAGTCATTTTGGTGCCTAAACCCACTATATATAGTTTGTTGCCTAAACTTAACCAAGTGGTTTTGCTGCCTAAACCTAACCTAAGTAGCCATCCATTGGCTGGTCCATAATAATTTGATCTAGTTATAATTCTCGTAGCTCTCTTTTGCAACATAAAGACCGGATTTGTGTTAGTTTTCTTTTGTGATTCCCCGTAACATAAATTATTGACATCAAACCGTTTCTTTAAGCCTTTCAATTCCTGTTCCAGAAAGCAATATATATTAGGGTCATCATCACATAAAACAAACTTTAACAATTTAGACACGTACAGATATCAGTTACATACAGTATATGTATGTAAGTATTTTCCTTGTTCTCCATTGCAGTAGATATTTCTTCTACCATCTCTATTACTGTCATTAAAGTAGTAGTGTTTGCTCTAAAGCCATACTGATGATTACTAAGTAAGTTGTGTTTTTCTATGAAACTATTGAGTCTTTGCCGAGATAGTTTTTCTAAAATTTTTGAGAACTGAGCTGGTCTGTAATTCCCCACCTCTGCTGGAGCTTTTGTCCCGTTAACAATGTCTCATTGTTCCTCCTCCTCATTTCATGACAGTTGTTGCCAGTAATAATCCATACTGTGGGTTCAAGTCACCTAAAGTTAGTCTCAATATACTGTATATTAGGATATTAGGATATTTACTCACCTTAGCAGCACTAAGACAGTACTGATGTTCATAACACTGGGGACCTTGTGTTGTGTTTGAGCACAGAGGAAACATTTAAGGCGACTCATTTAAAACCAGAGAGTCGTCGAGATGAACAGAAATAATTGTGAACAATATAAATCTGATATTTGGTTGAAAACAGTCTGGTCTAATCCCTGCAGTCGCCTGATTATAAACGCAGATATGAGTGAGGCAGACAAGCTGACGGCGAAGTTGAATATTAAACAGAATGATTTCTCCTCCGTCAGTGGCTGCGAGCCAGCAAACACAGCAGGACAGCTTTGTAACATGGAGCTCCAGTTCCTGCTGGCCAGATGACCAAATCGTGTCCTTGTATTATGCATGCAGTCTGTGCTGCTCCTGTGTTGTTGTTTGCACGAGTGGTTATTGCTGATTAGATTCTTTTAATGAGGTGGGTTTTTACTTAATTTAAAGGGATAGTTTAGATTTTTTTGAAGTGGGGGTTATATGACGTACTTATCCATGGTCAGTGTATTATACAGTAGACGGTGGTTGACATGCATCAGAACAGGAAGTTAGGCAAAGTACTCCTGTGGACAGA
>JAJHUR010079225.1:0-16406 GCA_027495735.1 Lutjanus campechanus
TCAGTGCAGCAGTTTCATGCTTCTGTACCCCCAGAAGCGATACAAAAATGGCCGTTCAATTTCAACTCCCTTCACATTCTTCCCGTTGTCGATCTAGAATCATAATTAATATCAGTGATGTATGCACTGCCTCTGCCTCCCATCACATCCAACATATCCTCACCGTGTGTTTGTATGTGTGTGTGTGTGTGTGCGTGTCAATCCCACAGGGCACCAGAGATAATCAATAGCGGGTTATAGTGCATGGTTGTGACACACACACTGTTTGATCCTGCATCCTCAGGCCTATTATCCTGATTCAAGGCAGGCTGAAAACCCTCTCGCTCCCTTGTCACCTTCAGGTTGATCTATACTGTTACTGTAGAGGAGAGAGGGAGGGCTCACTCTGACTGGAATATCAGGGCCAGCGCTAATGCTTTACTCCTTTTCTGCCCCAAAGCCACAGAAGAAAGGCTTCAAGGACAGCCTGCGAGATAGATTCTCATCGCATGCGGTGACCTTGTGGGCGCCTGGACGAGCAATAGAGGCAGAGAGATAAATATTGGAAATGTTTCATCTTAGCAGGAGAGCTGGTTTGCATAGTCGGCTCAGGTGATGGACGGTCGGTCACAGGAAAGGCTGGTGTTTGTGAGCGAGGTCAAAGTATGCACAGTGGGAAAGTCATCAGATTCTCTTTTCTAACATTATCAGCACTTCTTCATATGTGTGATTTATTGGTACACATTTAAATTCTTATCTTTTTCATGGGAAGATGACTCTGCTGATGTCTGCCAGCACCCTGATTTACACATTCAAACAGACTGGCTTCCTGAGAAGACAGCCCGTCCTCACCGAAAAAATAACCGTGTAGGTCGTCTGACCCATATACAACCCAGTTAATTGAGACCTCTAGTGGGAGTAGTAATTATCACGGTCAATTGAGGACTAAAGCTGGTAGTATTATGCTTTCCGGGTCCACAAATGTACAAGGGTCTGCTGGGGTCTGTGTGATGTAAATTTCATCATCAGAGGGTATACAGGTCTCTGTGTGGACATCTGCGACATTTGTCCATTTGCAGACTCATTCGCGAACCTTTCCATGCAGCCACTACAGATGCCGATCTACTGCACACATGTGGAACACCTCCTCCAAGTGGACTCATGAAAGTAAACTAATAGGCGTCCGTGGGGTCCACAGCTCTCCGTGTACATGTCCGTCCATGTACATGTCCGGCCTAAAAGTTAGCAGATCATGGACATGGTAAAGAGAACGGGACACATCATTGTAGGTGGGTCTCTGTTCGTTCCTATGAAAAGCTGATCAGTGGTGCATGAAGCCAAAAAAGTTTGACTTCTGGGTATAAAAATACCTGCACTGTTTGACCCAAAAAGTAAACCTACTAGAGACTTCCGCCCTCTGCCAACTTCAATGAGGATATAGTGATTTAATTGCTTGGCTCTTCTACACAATCCAAATATTAATGGACCAAATGGCTCAAATTCTGATCATGAAACCCCTCCAAAAAAATATTTACCCACATTTTTGCAGTCGTTTGTTTCACAATGTAAGCTGATGGGGAAAAGTCTTTTTGCGCCACTGTAGATCACATGATGTTGACACTGTCAAATTTTCTTCAAAGCCTGCTGCACTTCCTGCTGGCTTTCCGTGTAACGTGTAAGGCAACAATGACTTATTTTAACTTACATACAGAAGTTAGCTTATGTAACATACTTAGCTTATGTAATTAACATACATAATTTAATCCAAACTATTATCTTTTCCAAAACTTTAATCATTTTGGTTTCTAAACCTAACCAAATGGTGACTATTTCAAAATGTTAACCACGTGACAATGAAGGTCTGCTATGAGTAAGGTTCGGTATGCCTGTCACCAGGGTTCGAATTACACGATGGCTTTTGGGGGAGCCCTATTGTTGCTGTCGACCCCCCCACCCCCCCGCTTGCGGGTCGTTTTTTTTTTTGTTTGTTTGTTTTTTTGTTTCTTTTTCCCTTGTTTCAGGCTACAGCTTCATCAGCACTCAATCTTCATGCCCCTGACCTCTTTTTTATTCCATTTAACTCTCCTCAAACATGCAGAGAAAACTCCTCTTGTCCTCATTTGATGCTCCAAAATGTAAACAAGTTCAGAGTGGAGGCATTAAGGCAAATAGACGCGCATCATGCTCTCAGTGCGCGTTCTGCAGAGTCAGACGCCTTCAGTGCATTTTGGCCTCAATATTAAGGTCATAATCTGATCTTTGTGAATGAAAACTAATGTGGAGAGATCTTAAATAAAAAATAACTCACATTTGTTTTTACATGGGACAACTTCATGAAATGTCATAGAAACAGCTGTTCTGCTTCCTGCATCTCTCTCTCTCTCACACACACACTCTCTCTCTCCTTACTGACTGTCCTTTCGGCTCACTGTCGTCGTTAGAATCGAGAGAAAGTGGATTGCAGACCAAAAGTTATATTTGCAACAACGGAAAGCTAACAGGAATCAAAGTAAGATGTTAAGTCTACTGTATCTATCGTTAGCTCTGCTCCGTGTCAGAACCACGGACAGCGCAGTGGTCACGGTGGCTGCACACAGCGCACACAGCATTGTGTTAATTAGTGACAATACATAAAATGTGTGAATAAACACAAAGCTTTGCCATATTTTCATTGTTATTTATTTCAGGACCATCATATATCAGAGCTCCCCCTAAATGTCCCAAATGAGGCTTTCAGGGGAGCTCATGTCCTTTTCAGGTGAGCTCGGCTCCCCCTAGCTCCCCCGTAAGTCGAACCATGCCTGTCACTCTTCAACAGTTGTAAAAGTTGTTTTGAGAGACACTGACAAACGACCTGTTCTGTTGTTTAGGTATCAGGATGTGTTGCAAAAAGAACAACAATATCATTTGTTCAGTAAGTGCTCCAAAAATCAACATATGTTCACATTATGGTGACAAGACTCAAGTGGTCATAATAATAATGATGGGAGCAAAGGAGAGAGTCAGGTGATGTACTATAAAGAGTGGAAAAAATCAGCATAGGGAAGAAGTGCAGTGGACAGACTTTCACCCAGGACACCTCTGTCAGCTTTGACCTATTAGCGTACTTTATGTTGACTTCCTGTTCCTTCCTGCAACACACCCTTCCTATAGATTTTATAAGGAGAAAAAAAATAGGACACAAAATAAAATAATTAATAATTATGCAGAAGTAATGAGCTTTAAAAGATTTGAATTGGTTCATAAATTTAAAATAAATATTAGATCATAAAACATGTTCAGGACAATCACGGGTAAAAGTTAGACACTGATTATGCTTATTTTATTTAAGAGGGAACAAAGCGCATCAATTAACATAAGAGACTGAGTACATCACGTATTCCCTGGCAGGTTGATGGCATAATGTAGGAGTAATGTAGGGTCAAAGACACTCCTGCACAGATGATGAGACACCAAGATAATGTTAGAGTCACACTGGGTGAGGGTTAACTGATATGACTAATGAGGTTTCTTATGCTCCATACCACTCAATGACCGTGATTAATAGCAGGGTAAGTTATAACAAGGACACTAGTGTGTCTGTTAAAGTATGAAATAACACCAGAAGTTGAGCTGAGGTTGACAAAGTTACATAAAAAAATAAAATCTTATAAAATAACTATGTGCTATAAAATTATTATGTGTTATAAAATATTAGAATGAAAAGACCAGTCCCTCAGGGGCTGCACTAGAAGAAATTTAAAAGATACAGTGATATCTTGTCAAAAAAAAACCTGTATTTTCTTAGCCTCACACAACCAGCTCTCCCATATTCGGTGAACACAGCATAAATCACAGACTGCATATCAGTTGTTTAATGGAGCATTCAGGTGATACTCCTCAACTCGTTAACTTGGGAAATTTCATGAGACCGCATGTCAAATTTGTGTTCAGGTGGTCATCAGTCATTGGCGTATATGCAACTTACACTACTTCTACTATACACTGCAAGAAACTAGAGCGTTTAAGTCCATTATTTCTGCTACAGGACTGAAATATAAGAAACTAAAAGAAATTGTTCCTCTGAGAACCCAGTATATTTAAGTATAAATATACATTATATACATATATTTATCATTAACTATTTCCCTTATTTTTTAAAGGTAAAATCTGTGATATATTTACTGTACTAAATTATAAAGTGACTGTGATATGTCATTATGCAAATTTGAAATACTTGCTTCTCCGACAACAAAGCTACAGCAACAGAATCCTCCTTTGAAACTTTTATTCTGGTTGGCAATTATTTGCTTGCTTCACATGAACTAGCAGTCAAGTTAATGCCGAATGTTTGCTGAATGAGTAAGTGTCTGCTTATGAGCCATAACAGATCATCAATAATGTTTTAGAAGGAGAAGATTGTTTGTAACGGCTAAATTAAGCAATATGTTCATGGAGTCTGGCAGGCATTAACACTCCAGTGTGTATTTTCAGAGCAGTAGGTTTTTATTAGGATAACAGGCTTAACTTTACATTGACAGACAACTGACAGTTATAAACAGCTGATCAACTTAGTGTAGGACTTGTTGTTTGTTATTGCCACTTTACAATGTTTCACTCGTCTCGCACTCCTGCAGTGTTCCTGCAGCCTGCCTGAGCTTTCTTGAGTCTGGGGGGTGAAGGCAAACGACTTGCTTTAAGTACAGACTGCATATTAAATAGGATTTCAACCTATTTAATATACAGTCTTTGGCTTCAACCCACCATTTGGACTGCTGTGCAATCGCTCCTTGAAATCTTTCTATAGGTTTGCATCACCTTTCAGAATTTCATGATGTTACAGCTTTTCTGACTATCTCATGCCCTCTGATTCTAGTTAAGTCTGTTGCAGATTCTAAACTCTTGCAGTACAAAATCGAGCATAGACAAGGACTGTTTATAACAGCTCAGTACTCCTCCAAATTAGGTTCAGTTTGAATGATTCTGCACCACACGATTTACATCTAATGCCAACCCTCAGTGCCAATGCAGGAAATAGTCTGTGCTTTATGAAGCAAGGTGGACAAGTAAGGGTGTGGAGGTCAGGAGGTCTGACATTCATCCAAGACTTTTAGTTGCCTGAACCACGCCGTGCATTAAAGGGGTTTTAAAGTTGAATGGTCTTGTGGGAAACAGATTGATAAAAGGACGGTCAAAACTGATGCAACAGAAGCCATGATATCCTGACCTGGGATCCTACAATTCCCATCATACAAGTTGATCTTTAATTTGATTGTCTCTGTGTGATAAATGCATTCATTTTGTTATTTTCCTAAACTTAACCAAGTATTTTTGGTGCCCAATCCTTTGGTGCCTAAACCTGACCTAGAAGTTTAGTGCCTAAACCTAATGAGGTGGCTTTGGTGCCTAAACATAACCAAATAGTTTTGATGCCTAAACCTCACTAAGTAGTTTGGTTCCTAAACCTAACCAAGTAATTTTGGTGCCTAAACCTAACCAAGTAATTTTGGTACCTTGACCTTTGGTGCCTAAGCCAAATGAAATAGTCTTGGTGCCTAAACCTTACTAAATCATTTTGATGCCGAAAACTCTGGTGCCTAAACCTAACCAAGTAATTTTGGTGCCTAAACCTAACCAAGTAATTTTGGTGCCTAAACCTGACCAAACTGCGACCGTCACCTGAAATGTTTCTCAGCTAGCCTTATTTTCAATGTGTAACCAAATGTTACATACTTATTATGACTAACTTTACCGCAGAATGAAAACATGTGTAATTTAAGAGCTGAGATGAGGCAGTAGTGACATTGTATCCTTTAATGGATCATCAAGTCTATTACTTGCTTTGGTGTGATACTGGGTTGCCCGACAACCTCTGAACAATTTTGTGGTCGACTGTATGATATAACCAGTGGTTTCTGAATGCATTTTCTGTGATTATTTGCCTTTGCTGTCTAACCTCCGCGCAGAATAATAAAGAAAAATGGGAATAAGGGAAATGATTTTATAATAAGAGAAGTTACATTTTATTGATAGTTAATTACAATTTTACAGACCACTTTTATTGCAGTGCCTCACTGGTTAATTCTCGCACACGTCATAATTGAGGCAGATAGATTTACATAATGAAGATAATAACAGTGAGAGCAATAACGTTTTATAGTCAGGGGGACGGCAGTATTCTGGACACATTTTTCTTCAATTATCTAACAGGCTCATTTGAATAAAGACGCACAGTTTATGTGGCTGTAAAATACCTTTAGGTTCATTTAGCTGATTGAATTTTACTTTCATTATTCATTTATCTGCATACCAGGCTGTGATTTGCAAAACAGATTCCCACTATAAATATAAAGAAGCCTGTTGTGCTGTATTTGTTTGATTAAAAGTGTCTGACAGGCCTCACAGGCAGTGAAATATGCCTCTGAGTGTGCACGCAAGTTGAGAAATTTACAGGTGAATCACTTACCTTCCTTCCTTCCTTCATTTTTCCCTTCCCCCCCTCTCTATCTGCGGTCTTTCTTGATTCATGTCGGTGCTGAATGAGCCTCAGCTGTAACTAACAGACAGACCGTGACAGATGCTGGCAGCCAAGTCATCCCTCTAACTCCTCAATGCATTCATTTACATAATTGCTTTCTCACCAGCGACAGTGGTCATAAATGTAAAGTACACATACGTACGAGTAAAGAATGGCACTGCTGTCATGTGGTTTGTGCTGAAGCTGCAAAATCACAGATGTTGTCATTTTTCAAAGTCCTCATTGTTGGCGTGGAATTAAAACACTTATGAGTCAGTGTGTGATGGGTTTTTCAATTGATGAGGTCTAAGTTTCAGATGGTAGAACTCTGTTCTACCATCAGGGGAGGGACTTTTCATCTCTATTGGCTGACAATTTCAGTTGGCATTCTGCTAACTCTAATGGTTGCTATTGGTTTCCACTAGTAAAATGTCCTGATGTTTCTCTATTCATCATTGAGGTCAACATCCCCTGAGTTCTAGCTTCACTGCTACCTGTGTCAAGTGCCCCATTTTTGCGGTTGAGGACGGCTCCCGATGCTCCGTTGACGCTTGCTTTCAGGCTAATCTTAACGTAAAAAAGTAAACAAGCTAGCAGCTGCTACTTGTTTTTTTGTGAGGATTTGTCCATTTTAATAACAGGGCTCACCCCCCTTCATTAAAATGTTCCACCAAAACAAGTTCCCCCCTGACACTATTTTTCCAGGCCAGTGTCGCTGCAATCCCCCGGGCACTGCACCGTCCAAGACACTTGTGATTGGTTTACAGAAATACACAAGTCAGAACATTTTTTTAAACCTACAACAGATTGATAATGGATTCAACTAAACCTTTCTTGAACACTGGCACAACACAAAAACAACTTATACCCCTGGCTATGCGAGTCCAGGTTAATGTTGGGGCACGGTCACATGCGTGAATCTTATCTTTGCGTGGAAGTCAACTTTGGTGAACTAGTGAACTACGCCTGGCAAATAGCAAAGAAGTGGTTAAACGTGTTTGTCATTTGTCTCACCTATATTAGCTCACCTAAATTTCATGTAAAGCAACAATAACTGTCGTTCTGAGTTTGTCACACTACAGAAACATGTATTATTTACCACACAGCCAAATTTAAATTATTTAAAAAATTGCTAAGTATATAAAATTAGGTATCAAACTCGTGAAAAAATTAGCAGTTTTCTCTGCTCTGAAAGGCTGAGGGCGTGTCCACTCCACTCTCTCAGTGTCAAACACCACTTCAACCTGAAAATGACCTGAAACATGGATGGTCCATGTCCAGACATGTTTGAGCCGCCAGAGCCAGAGGACGGTGACAGGATGGTATTTTTTTCTTCTGTGTCGGGTTGCTGGAACTGAAGTGAGCTGAAATGAACTGCTGGGTTGATTTGGACTTAGAGAGTTGCTGAAGTTGTTGAAGTGTTGAAGTGACATCAGTATGTCTTTTTTTGGACTTCATAGCCTTGAGGGACCATGGGCCTGGCCTGCCAGTAAGAAGTGAAAGAGTTAATCGCTGGTCTATGGTGGAACTCAAATGCCACTCTACTGCGTGATAGTCTCAGGGCACAGATAGTACTGGTCATTTCATTACCACTAATCCTTATGGCTGTACCAGAAACTAACAGGCCACAACATATGCTAAAAGGCTTCGGCTGCCAACAATGTTGCTCACTCGACTGCATGGTCGGGTCAGTTTGGTTTGTTTTGCTCCACTTCTTTTCTTGTGTTGACGACTGTGCACTGAGCTTGACCTGGATTTCAGTTTGTTCAGGTTAATAAACAGAGATAGACAGAAAAAAAAAAAAAGTAAATCAAAATCCTTTTGGAATGGGGGTTTTCATTCATTGTCCATCGAGGTACCACAAAAAGTGGGTCTTGGCATTCATCGGCACCACTCTCAAGCCCCTCTATCTCTACTTCACATGCTGTCCCTGGAGCCTGCCCTCAGCCCGCCTCATACTATGTGAGACTCGCCCTCTTGAAGCCTGGCAACCAATGAAAATGACAAATGACAACCTGTAACCGTGACAGTAGACATGGACCTGATACACGCCCGTCCACCACCACAATCTTTGTATCATTAATTCTAACCTCACTCTATAAAAGACATATTACTTACAGCATGGCCATTGAACATTAGTGCTGTACATGCATTTTAAAGTTCGAGATCTGCCAATGTAACAGCAGTTCCTAGAGATACTAGGCTGGTCAGCAGAGGTGGCAAAAGTATATATATTTGGTATATACTGGTAAAAAGTACTGATTCAACTTCTTACCTAAGTAAAAGTGAAAACATACAGCCTATGAAATGCACTAAAATATAAAAGTAATATAAAAGAACTTTGATAGGTTTCTGTGCAAACCTCAACTTTTCTCCATAGTCGAGTCTCTTCTTTGTACTTGTTTTACATAGTTTTTGTATTGTTATGCCTTATAAGTTTTTTCAGTTCATTTTTTTTATCTTGTTAGGCCTTTTCTGTCTTTTTCATCTTGTTATCCCTTTCTTTGCCTTGTTACATCTTTTTTTTTTAATCTTGATACATCTTTTTTTTATCTTGATACATCTTTTCTGTCTTGATACGTCTTTTAAGTCTTGTTACATCTTTTATTTAACTTATTTTTCATTTTATGTCTTTTTTTAAATATATATTTGTCTTGCTACGTTTTTTTCATATGTAAAGTAACAACTGTGAAAAAGTAAGAAGTAGAAAGTCCAGATTTTTTATGTTAAAATAGAGTAAAGGTAAAGACAAATAAGAAACCTTAAAACTTTATATAAGCACAGTAATTAAGTATTTGTACCTCATTACTTCTCATCGCTGTTGGACGGACACTAATCATGGCTGCATCCACAAATAACAGTCATCTCAAGCATTTGATTGGCACCGCTTTTAGTGAGCAGTCCACCAAGCCTGTCTAGGTGTCTCAGTTCAGACTGAAATTTATTGCCCCCATCTATAAGATTTCAAAAATTCTGACGTGGGCAGCTTCTAGTGATAGTAACAAAAAACACAATCAATTATAGATAGCAATCCATGCATCCAATATACCCCAACCCTTCGCCCATGGTTCCAAACCAGGGACCCTTGTCATTCATGTCCACACAGAAGACACGTTTTTCAGCTGTCCATCTCAAATTTATTCTATTTCAATCGATCCAGCTGTTTACACATGCAGTGTAACAGCAGTCTCTCCAATCATTAAAGTCAATCCTCAAAGAAAACAGATACATCAATACAACACACAATAAAGGAATCACCTTGAAACCTCATGCCGCTCAACATGATTTATAAGGCAATATAGTCTCCAGGGACCAGTGGAGGTGCTGGTCTCTAAATCAGAGAAAAAAATGCTCTCAGGTGGGTGGTGATTTATGCGTATGTGGATTTGGATGAACTCAGAGCTCATCCATGCATCACTGGTATGAACTGTCTGTTTTGTGGGATGACATGCATTCCTGTATGAGCACAAAATGCAGCAGTGCTTGCGGAGCAACCATGGAATGTGTGTTGCCCACGCAAAATAAAGTCAGTAATGGAATAATTACCACAACTTAGAGGAACCCGAGCTGGAATAATTACATTTAGACTACATTGCGCAGTCATGGCGTGATGCTTTGTGAAAATGTTTTGCCACAAACAGCAATGGTGTAAAATTTGTCGAGAATTCTGTGCACGGAGCTGGATATTGGGATTTCACGAGGAATACATTCATGTAATTCATTCAAAATTCAATACAAACACATGCCACAAAAATGCTGGGTCTGAGACAATGAAGTACATATCATAGCTTGTGTCACTAGTGTGCTTTTTGTCCCAAATATGCATAGATATTTATACTACATGGTTTTAATTTTAAAACATTTTGTAGTGCATTTTTTCGCAAATGTATTCTGTACTGGGTAACACTTTACTTTAAAGGCTGTGCATAAGACATTAAATTGCGCTGTCATTACATAACCATGTCTTTATGAATGTTTATGACTGTTGAGCTGTCTTTGTTTTGACAACTTAACATTATGAAAGGTCCATGTTGCAACAATTCTCCAGGCGTTTTTTTTCTGCGACTAATAAATTTATATATAAATGTGTTCGACTAAGACTCTTAGCACTGACTAATGATGAATTAACTATAAGGGGGCAGCCCTTTTTTTGTGCAGATATTGTATTTCATACCACCAAACCTATATTTCCCAGTGATGACATCTCCTTCCACTCATTTGTCTGTGTTCCCACTTTGACCTGTGTGTTCCATCAACCTGCTGCCTCAATTATCTGGTCTGTGAACATACCGCGGACATACTGCTCCCCTCGCACACCAACACACACGGCGGCCCTCCACGTCCGCTGACTAGCTCATTGAGGAGGCCACGGCTCATCACACCCCGTCCACCTCCGGCCCTCTGCCGCTCGTTTTGCGTTGGTCGACCAGCGCTGCTGAGGGCTCCCCTTACCATCGCCTCCCTCCAGGCCCTCATCACCTCATCTCCCCTTTGTTTCCCACCACTGATAATGTCGGCTCGCTCTGGCTGATTATGAGTGCCTGTAATGACTAACAGCTCTAATGCGCCTCATTTAGTGAAATGGACAATCGTTTTCAAGGTTGAGAAAGTGCATTTTCCACTAAGGCTTGTTTGTGAGTGTGTTTGCGTGTCTGCATGCTCCATAATTGTCAACACGAGTGTATGAGATGTATCGGGGAGCATCCCTGGCTGCGTGTCAATCTCTCACTCTGTCATTGCTGAATGTCAGAGCTCCTCTTCCTAATAAACTAATCCCACCCGAGGTAGAAACTCATCCTCCCTTAAATGTGATTTACCGCTGACAATAATGTCCAGAGTGCATCACTGACTCGTTACCTCCCCGGCTAATGGAGGCGCTTGCAGCCGTTTCCCTCTCAGCTAGTTTGTAGGAGTCATTACTCCTTTTGCCCCAGCTCAGGCTCTTAGAGCTCCAGTTCAGCACACATCATTAATCAATCCTAAACATGCTGTATTCACAGCTCTGCAGCCTCTCGGAGGAGAGGGGAATGGTGAAGGAATCAGAACTCATTTGATGTGTTTATTGGCTTTAGGAATTTTACCAATAATTGTTCCTCTGAGCTAAGCTAATTCCCAGTAGGCTAGCTACAATTTACATATTTACAGGAATAATGAGGAACAGAATAAAGAACGACCCTGCGGAAATTACATCTGCATACCACCAAGTGTAAGTTCTGCCGCTAGGTGTCTTTCTCATGACATCGTGAAGGAGCGTGGAATCATGGGAATTGTTTTCTTCACTCTTAAACAGCCACCATCTATCTGGCACGACTCAAGCAGAAATCGTGTTTACAGACGAGGTAACATTATTAAGTTTTATTAACGTTTTATTTAGTCACATTCACTGACTTTGACTGTGTTTTTCCGGAAGTTAAAGCAACTAGGAACTAGCTAGCAACAGCTAGCAGGAAACACCCTGTTGCCTTGAATAAATTATGGATTTCTCTGCGTTCGAACATTGTTGGAAACATTTGGGATAATGTAAGTACACAACTCAAAGTGTGTAACATATGTCTAGCATTTTTAGGCATTTTAACGTGGAAATGTTGCATATTATAACTTTAAAGTTCACGCCCAAAAAGTGAAAAGTACACATTTTCCCCCCAGCCTGTAGTGCTATTTATCCAGCTAGATTGTTTTGTTGTGAGCTGCAGTGTTTGGAGATGTCAGCCACAGAGAAGTCTGCATTTTCTCCAATATAATTGTACTATATGGCACTTGGCTTGTGGTTCTCAAAGCACAAAAAAATAAATAAATACATTTGAAAAATTCAACACCAGTCGTCTCTTTCCAGGAATCGTGACCCAGTTACTCGAGATAATCCACACACCTTGTTGTGAGCATTCATGTAGGAACTACTTTATTTCTGCTGTAGAATCTTACTAGAACTACTTTAGAACCTACTGGAGCTACTTTCTGTCTACTACAAAGAATGAAACTGAAGAGAAGGGAGACATGTCTTCAGCCAAAATCTCCAAAACTCTGCAACTCACTCCAAAACTACCTAGATGGATAAATAGCACTACAGGCCAGGTGAAAAACATTAAAAATTTGGGGCGAACTGTCACTTTAACGACCATAACTAAGCATTACAGGCCTGTCAACACAACCGCAAACTGTTTATCTATTCCAACATAAGGAAGTGAGTTTTTCTTCCCAGGTCAAAGAGCATCTCATTAACAATACTATTTTAGTTTGTGGTATGTCAAAAAATAGCTCAGCTCACAAGTAGCACACCCACTGTGTAGTATCTCCCCACCCTGTGGGAGCCGTTCCTTGATGCTATCAGAGTTTATGCTAACATTAGAAACTCTGTCCTGATATTTTTTGTGGATTTGTGGAAGTTTATACTCTTCCAATGATAGCGTTACCTCTGCCAAACACACCAGTTAGTCCTCATCTGAAAAAGCACTGTATGAAAATATGAAAAAACAAGATTGGAAGCCAAATGTTAGAACGAACTTAATAGTCTGATCTTGCATTCATCCATATCATTAGCCTTCTAATGTAGGTTGTGCGCTTGTTCTTCTACAGGATATGCTTGCTGTTCAAGTGGTTGAGTTCCTCAGTCTGAGGAAGAGCATTGTGCTCGAAACGTCACGCTAATAAAATTGCATACGGGAGCTCGTTTGGTGTGCGGATCGCTTCTTTTTCTGTTCATTGTGATATTTTTTGATCCAGCACCCAGCCCAGTGGGCTTTTTGGGGATGTGCGTGTCCTATTTTTCAATGTACTTGAGTCATGAGAACACTGCTGCTAGGCAATGGCAACAAATGGACACTGAAACTGTCACCAAGGTTATTTAGAAACTGTTACCTTTGCTATAAAAGTACTAAGAAAAACTCAATATAGCTAAAATTACAACTTATCATCCACCAAAAAAAAACAAACTTCCAAGGCCTCAGCCTTTTCTGAAAACCTCAGCAAACCCCTCACTCCCATCATGGGAACTTGGAGCTTTCCACAAATTCCTACTTGAGAAGTTGTGAATACCACAATAAGGAGGTGTTCATATAGCTCTTCTTGTGAACATGGTAAGGAAGCAATATACCAGGATGAACTAGCTCTACACTGCAGTACAACACTTCATTTATTTCCATGTCCTCATCATGAAGTGGTGGTGATGCTGACCCTCTGCCTGCGACCTGTTAGCTTCAGTCTTTTAGCATGACATCATGCGCATGTTTGAAGACTAAGCTAATTGAGTCAACATAAGCTTAACTCCCTCAGGTAGTGTTGCCTCAAGGTAACATACAAATTTTTGGTCTCTAAGACTGAAAATATATCCTCAAATTATGGTGCAATAATTAAGAAAAATACAGGCAAGAGAGGCAGGACCCTGAGGAAACGAATAGTAGACTCTCTGGAGGTCATGTTGAATCCCTTTCTTGCAGCCTTCCTCACCTGGTTCAGCTCCATCTTCTCTTTCCACAAAAATGGACTGAAAACATCTTTTTCTGTCATTTTTATGATAGTTTGGTTTTTGATGCAGCCATTTCTATAAGCTTCTATAAGCAAGCATATATTAGAAATATATGTATATATATTAGAAAATGAAAAAAATCTATATTAGAAATGGACAGGAGCCCAGGTCCCCAAAAGGGAAGCCAAAGCATCCTGGTCTTTCAAGTCAGCTTGGCATGTTGGGGCTTTAGGAGCAGTATTAAGGCATTTAATATTTGTGGGGGGGGTGTGTGGCCGTTTTTCTGTTTGAAAACCATTCACTTCCATTCACTTAAATTGTTTGGGAGATTCTGCAGTGCTGTTTTCCTGTGAAACTCCAGCAGTGTTTTGTGGACTAAAATACTAAACCTGACCTTCAATCGGCATGAGGGTGAGTAGATGATGACTGTTTTTTTATTTCTGGGTTTATGACATGAAAAAACATGACTTTTTCTTTCTTTTCTTTTTTTCTTTTTTTACCAACTGCATCTTAATGTGCACCATAGAGGGTTAATTACCTAGATAGCAACAGCTAGATCATCTAACCACAGGCTAGTCTTTGTTTAGAAGCTGCTTTTGTCCACAGCTGTCTGAAATCAAGGACCCATTGTTACCAAGAATATTGTAACTTGAGCCTAGCAAGTGGTCAGTTGCTGCATGAATTAGGTTCAGCTGAAATGGTTTTTGAAGTGAAGGAAGTTGCACAGGAGAATATGACAAGTATTTGTATAGTTTAATGCTTTTCAAAATGATTAAAATCGTGACAAAGCATTTGTAAAGTTTTCCTTTCAATACGTACTCATAACTTATTCATATCAAACAGTCTGAGAAGAGAACTGCTGTAATGATATTTTATTTTTTATAGATAGTGGAGGACATCCAAAACAGTAAATTTATAACCTCTGGTGTAATAAATATCAGAATCTGCCTTTTAAAAATGCTGAAATGTTTCATTTATGTGTAGTTGAAGGACATAAAACTAAATTTAGTCACAAGTTAAGAAATGCTACAGAAGCTATGACATCTGTGTTCTGAAAACCATCTGATGAGGAGTCACAAGTTGCTTTTCATTTGTATTAAAGCGGTATTCCACCCAAAAATGAAAATTTACTCAATATATACTCACCCCTATGCTGATGTGATGTCAGTTCACAAAACAATCCTGGAGTTTCAGCAGAAAATCCAGTACAATGACAGTGAATGGTGACCATGGATAAAATGTAAAAAAAAAAAAAGAACACAAAACAAACACAAAATGTCTCCATCCTGCTTGTGTGGTGTAATCCAAGAGACTGTGAGCCACGACATTAAAATTTAACCACAAAAGACCATTTACACCATGTTTTTAGCCGAAATGTCAACTGTAGCCTCCCAGGTAGCATGTAGTTGATGTATCGCGAGACTTCATATATCTCTTAATGGATGCACGTGTGAAAATATCGCGAGATCTCTTGTACATCTGGCTCAAGTCTGAGAGGCTACAGTTGACATTTCGGCTAAAAACATGGTGTAAATGGCGTCTTTTGTGGTATTTAGATTTGATTTAGAAGGATTACAGAGTTCACATGTTATAGTTGTGACAAATATTATTTAACAAATTTATCAAAAATATTAATTTTACCAGTGCTTGAGCAGCATTCCCAACTTTTTTAAACCAGGAAGTGAGACATATGTAGACAGATGTAGAACATCCAAACCAAATAAATTGTCATCAGAAATTCTGCAGATACATTTTCTGGCAGTTCATTAAAAACATTTTCTCATTATGTTGATAAGAAAATGTATTTGGGAGGCATTTGATTTTTCTCAAAACAGATTTGTTGTTGCACATTCGCAGTATAAAGTTGAGTTTTCAGTGGACAGGATTGGCTGTAAAACATTGGTGTAATGTTTAAAATTAATATGCAATCTGATGTGCATCTTAAAACGTTGCATGACAAGAAAACGAAAGCCTGTTCTCTTCTGTGGGATTCCAGCCATCATGACAAAAGTGGCAGCCGGCTCAGTGGCCTACTTTCCAGCGAGCTGATTTTGTGGCGAAAGAATCTCATCCCCCTTCCTTTCACTCTTCTCTTGTTTTTTTTAGGAGGTTAAAGGGAGTCTCAGGTGGCGGGGCACACTTGCCAATTACACAGCAGATAGGAGTGTAACAGGAAGGCAAGGACAGTCATAGGACTGGGAGGAAAAATCAAAGCCAGGCTGTTACTGTTACAAAGCCAGATGGAACAGACAGGGATTATGCCGCTGAGACCCTCCTTTTACCAGCAGCGTACATCTGCAAGATATCAGCCCAGAGTGGAGCCACAACTGGAGGGGAAACGGACAAGGTGTACAAGTTGATCCGCAGTCTCAGCAGATGGATTTCTTGTGACATCAGAACACCTGGTTGGCTGCCTGATGAAAACAGCAGTCGGGATTTTAAGAGTCAAATGTCAGACGATGAGATAAG
>JAJHUR010079225.1:16426-35228 GCA_027495735.1 Lutjanus campechanus
GAAAGGTGAACAAGGAAAAAAATTAAAAAAAAAAAAAGGAACACAAAACAAACACAAAATGTCTCCATCCTGCTCGTGTGGTGTAATCCAAGAGACTGTGAGCCACGACATTAAAATTTAACCACAAAAGACACCATTTACACCATGTTTTTAGCCGAAATGTCAACTGTAGCCTCCCAGGTAGTATGTAAACATGGCGTTGATGCATCACAAGACTTCGTATATCTCTTAATGGATGCACGTGTGAAAATATCGCGAGATCTCTTGTACATCTGGCTCAAGTCTGAGAGGCTACAGTTGACATTTTGGCTAAAAACATGGGATAAATGGCGTCTTTTGTGGTATTTAGATTTTATTTAGAAGGATTACAGAGTTCACATGTTATAGTTGTGACAAATATTATTTAACGAATTTATCAAAAATATTAATCTTACCAGTGTTTGAGCAGCATTCCCAACTTTTTTAAACCAGGAAGTGAGACAGGAGTCCTTAGTGTATAGCTAACCCTTTTTATGCCTGATTAAACACGACTTTAAAGGGCCAACATTTTCATAAAAAAATATATTTTAAAACATTTTTACACCTATCTTATCAGCAGGTGTTGTTAGTTTTAGATTTTGAACGCTCTTAACACATTTTAAAATTGTTTGCAGTTGTGAATTCTTGTCTGGGACAAGGCTGTTTTCTGGCACAGAGCAAGTTTAGAAATTTCAAAAATGAAAGCAGACCAAAACATTTCAGATATTACTTTTTCATTCATTTATAATTTTTTTTTCTTTTTTATTTTTTTTGGTAGGACATGGTAAGATCTTACATTGTAGAACATCCAAACCAAATAAATTGTCATCAGAAATTCTGCAGATACATGAACATTTTCTGGCAGTTCATTAAAAACATTTTCTCATTATGTTGATAAGAAAATGTATTTGGGAGGCATTTGATTTTTCTCAAAACAGATTTGTTGTTGCACATTCGCAGTATAAAGTTGAGTTTTCAGTGGACAGGATTGGCTGTAAAACATTGGTGTAATGTTTAAAATTAATATGCAATCTGATGTGCATCTTAAAACGTTGCATGACAAGAAAACGAAAGCCTGTTCTCTTCTGTGGGATTCCAGCCATCATGACAAAAGTGGCAGCCGGCTCAGTGGCCTACTTTCCAGCGAGCTGATTTTGTGGCGAAAGAATCTCATCCCCCTTCCTTTCACTCTTCTCTTGTTTTTTTTAGGAGGTTAAAGGGAGTCTCAGGTGGCGGGGCACACTTGCCAATTACACAGCAGATAGGAGTGTAACAGGAAGGCAAGGACAGTCATAGGACTGGGAGGAAAAATCAAAGCCAGGCTGTTACTGTTACAAAGCCAGATGGAACAGACAGGGATTATGCCGCTGAGACCCTCCTTTTACCAGCAGCGTACATCTGCAGGATATCAGCCCAGAGTGGAGCCACAACTGGAGGGGAAACGGACAAGGTGTACAAGTTGATCCGCAGTCTCAGCAGATGGATTTCTTGTGACATCAGAACACCTGGTTGGCTGCCTGATGAAAACAGCAGTCGGGATTTTAAGAGTCAAATGTCAGACGATGAGATAAGTGATTGATTATTGAATAAATGAAGCTGCACAGTTGCTCATTTAGATAAAGTTTTGACATGACAATCCAATAGATGAAAAAAAATGATACAAGTAATGGTATATTTACAATTTACAAAACATACACGATCTGTATTTTCTTTGGCGGTTGGCTACTTTATCATCATTTTTTTCTGGCTTTATTGTCAAAACACACATCACCTATGACAGAAACTGGCTTGTAGGCCTTGGGAAATGAAGATGTGGGGTTTAGATTGAAGACCAGTGGACCCTGAGACCATCAAAAAATGTATTTGGCATCTTTTGAACATGCAGTCAGATTAGCTGGATGCACCGCTGCAGGTGACCGCCTCGGTGGAGTGGAGGTGAGCAGATAGGAGCCATGCTACAGCTGGGATTTAAAGCCTCTGAAAACTTGGCTTGAAACTGTAAAAATGCATATTTGATAACAAAGTATAGTTTCTCATTAAGGATCCACAAAGATCTGAAAACTGAAAAAACAATATGGGTTTAAGTGTACCCTATAGTTAGAACATATTCGCCACTTTACTTTCTCATCAGGAGGCGTTTTCCAATGGGGAACTGAAGCTGCCGTCTCTGTTGTCTTTACAACCACCAGACTTCATGGACAGAAACAGTCTTTTTACCTCACACGACATGGGAGTTGTACATGTTTGTGTTTGTTAGTTTGTGTTACTGTTTGACTTTGGTGGGACTTTTGTGTTTTTGTACATTTGTTCAGGTCTGGACTAACCTTACTTACTGCAGATTGAGGCAGCTGTAGACCAGCAACTCCCATGTCCTGCAGGGGAAAATTACCATTTTTATCAATGGAATTTTGTAGCTGTTAAGAGAGCACAGACAGCGGCTTCAATATGCCGTCAGTAAAGGCTGTCTAACTGCAAAATAAAGCAGGAAAAATAACGTAAATATAGCATACTCCGATATTGATTTTGGCGGCAGGTTAATAAATCACTGTTTGTGTTAAAGTAGTGATATAACATTGTTGAGTTGGCTCGGACTCAGAGAGCAGCTGCAGCAGTGGTACCAGAGAAGTTTTGTTGCACCCACAAAGCAACTGACATGGATTTTTTATGATTTGTTTGTGGAATTAATTGCGTAATAAATCTCCAAGCACAAACGTGCCCAGTTCAAACCCAAAAACAATAAAGTCTGCAAAAACTTAGATGATAATATTTCAAATTTGGATTAAATCTTATTTCTAATACTTTTTACAAGCTCACTATTATATATATATAACACCCTAAATTATCATGGTTAGAAGATTATAGAGAAATTTTAAAGCTGTTCCTGGATAATGTCCAGCCAGGAAAATGAAATAGACAGATTGGGACTCCAGAGACTGTTGTGTCCACATAGAGAGACCTGCTCCACAGCGTCCTGGATCGGCTGTTGCTGATTGCTACTTTGTTATACAACCCTGTGTTGCATAATTGTAATAAATGTCCTTGAATCTAGCAACACAGTTTTTGCTCAGGTTTTGTGATATTCGTCTGCCTCCACAACAATTCAGTGGATGTGAATGGAACTTTGTCTCTGGTTCTTACAACACTGCCAAAAGGACATATGAACAAGAACTATTTTCTTGTAAGAACAACATGTCCTCATATCTAAATGACAGAAAAGGCCGATGCCAGTGATTTCCAAAACAACATATGTATAAGACTGTTGGAAAATACCAGCTACAGCAAGCAGTGGATCTAAAGTATGTTATGTTACATACCTATTTGATTAGGTTTAGGAAAGTGTCATAGTTTGGGTTAAAATATGTACATTATGTTATGATTCATAAGTCACGTACGTAACATGATTTCAGTAACGTAAATCTTCCACCCCATCCTCCTCGATCTTTTAACTGCCTCCTCATTATTACTGCCACTAGAGCTTGCCACCTAAAGTGTTGGAAAGAAATGATGAGATTGCAGACACCTCATCTCACTCTCAGCTTCCCATATGGTGGCTGCAAAACTCATGCAAAACACAAAAGGCCTTACTTTGTGCCAAGTGTTTTAGAGATGGGAAACTCGACTCTTTTCACTGAATCGAGTTTGTATGAGTCAGTCACTAAAAAGAGTCGGGCTTTCAAGTCACTCGAGTCACCAATCCAGACACCCAGAGACCCCACCAGCCCCAGTGCCCATGAAGCATGTGCAGAAGAGATGTCCTCCAGCTAACTTCTACTTGAATGGGATAAAATGTCCAAATGTAATCAGACTGAATGGATCAAATTCTAATAGTGAAATGAGTCATTTCGTGGGGGTTTGTGACATTCATTCATGGGCAGTTGCTGTCTGTGGCATGGGACCTGTGGGTGAGTGAGTGATTCATGCAGCCCGAGGCAGAGCCTCCGCTCTGGCCTGAGGGAATACTGACTGAGTGTGTTGTCGTGCAGCGTGGGGCAGACCTTCAGCTTCGTGCGGGGAGCCGAATCCGGGCCGGCAGAGAAGTATTCAGTTGAAACAAGCGCCAAAGTAGTTGTTTTTTCTCACAGGGCTGATTAACACTGTAATTAACTTGCCACATTTCCACAAATGCTGTTAATATAAGAGAGTGAGTGACACTCGATTCGATTTGCACTAGCAAGTAGCAGCCGGTTGATTCCACCAAGCTTGGCACGTCCTCCACACTGCTGCAAGCCCCACCAGCAGTGTTTCAGATGCATTTCAGCAGCAGAGTTTTGCCCATCTGATTATATTTACCTGCTCAGATTTTGTTGATTTGTTACTCTTTCCTTGCTCTTTCTGCACAGGGGGGTTATCTTGAAAATTAACCAGATTCTCTGAGGCGCTGCAGGTGGAATCACAAGCATTGTGTAGAATGGCTGACGAGGCGCAGCCGTAACGCGACGCAGCCACGTCTGGTGGAATTTAGCCATCACACGTCACTACAACGTTTAGTTTGTCCATTCTGGGCTACTGTAGAACCATAGTGGTGCAACATGTTAGACTCCAAGGAAGGATATAAAGGGCTCATTCTAAGCTAAAACATAACAATTCATATTTTCTGGTGATTATACACCAATGAAAACATATTTCTGAATATTTTATTCCACTTCTGCCAAATTCTGCAAATAGATCCTTTTAAATTTTACACACTGTACCTTTAAATGTAATTTTTAAATACTGTAAACATTCATTCCTTTCACTTACATTGTGTTGAGATGGAATAAGAAATCTCAGAAAGTGAATCTCAAAATCTGGACAAACAAAAGTAAGTAAATATCTTCATGACTAGTAGGCAGGGGTTTTGATATATGGTTACACTTTGGATGTGCTACTCAGTAGTGGAAAGAGCACAGACAGTCTGTACTCAAGTACAACTACTGTTACATTACAAAAATATTACTCAATTACAAGTAAAAGTACTGGTGTTAGAAATACACTTAAAGTACAAAGTATTCTTCTCAAAATCTACTCAACAACAATTGATCAATTAATGATCAGACATTAACATCCCTGCTCCAAGTCTGTGCTGCTGCAGTGTTTTTTGTGTTTTTTTTTTGTTTCATTGGCTCATTTGTGATCAGGTCACCTGATTGGCTACAAAAATGTAGATGAAAGGTTTGGATATTAATTCAAATTGTACTCAAGACTCAATTATGATTAAAGTAACTAAGCAGATTACACTGTGTGATGCATACTTAAGTATGAGTAAAAGTACAGACTTGAAAATCTTCTCATAAAAATACCCCCCAAAAACTACTTTAATTACAATAACTTGAGTATTTGTTATTAGTTACTTCCACCCCTGATATCAGTTAGCACCCTTCAAGTGGACTGGGTGTTTTTGCAGAGTGCATATTAAATCAATATAGACCATTTTAGGGAAAGTAGCTTTAAACCCAACATTTACGTATAAAGCTGTTGTAGTGAATGTGATCTCAAACAGATGTCTTACTCCTCAGGCACATTAGCATTCATTCGTTGTGTTTCATTCCACCCAACAAAAGTATTTCCAATACTGCCTCTCTTTTGGCTGTTTTTGGTCTCTACCAGCCCCTGAGGGAAATGTCTGCTTCTTTAATAATGCTCCACTTTGTTCACCAGCTACTCACTAACTTATTCTGTCTGAAGCCTGGTGCTGAGCAGGTAGCACAAAGCGGGTTTATCAGCGCTGAAAACAGCTGCCTGCCGCTCGTTGATGAAAGCGGTGAGACTCAACCCAAACAGAGGTGTACTGTGGGCCACAAATCCCCCCCAAAAAATGATCTGAAAGATGCTAAAATACTCAGTAGAGCTGAGAGGAACTGCAGTCGGTTGGTAATTCTCGGAGGGCTGGTCAACCTAAACAACCTTTTTACCGTACATGCAACCTTTTTACCTGCCTTGCTCACAGAAAATATTGATTAGTGCAGCTTTAAACTGATCAGCTTAATAATTAGGAATCCAGTCCTTCCTTATTTTGAGGAACAGGTCATGAAGAATAAGGTGTGAAAAGTTACACCTGTATGGAAGCAGAAAACGGACATGCTTGCGTTTATTTTTGTGCTATTGTCTCAGGATCATGGGTTAATTATTTGATTATCTTGAGAAAACAAGCTTTGTTATCTCAAGGAAACAAGATAATTATGACGCAGGTATTGGGGCACATAAAGGGAATATCTTTTTCAAGTTTGCTTTTCAAAACTTGAATATCGAGAATAAAGTTCAAATGATGAGAATTAAGTTTAAATACCATATTGAGGATAAAATGAGAGGATGAGACCTCTTGGACTCACCATTCTCAGCTTTCCCTGCAACCAGTTAGAGAAACAGGAACCAGGACAAAAATATGAAACTCCAGGTTCAGAGCATGTTAGACCAGGAAATGGATTTGTTCCAAACTTCCTGCTGTCTGAGAAAGGGGATGTTAATGGAAAAGACGAGCAAGAAGTTTTCACTTTCCTTAAGAACTCCTGCCCTCCAGTTGGAGAGAACTTTGGTAGCCCCACCGGCAGATTGTTCTGGGAGCCACTGAAGGTCAGCGACATCAAATGGAGCTTTGAAAAGTTTAGTCGTGGGCCCGGACGGGAAGCCGGCGATGAGGTGGCACCCAAGCGTCAACAATTCTGAAGTCAGAGCTGACATTCACAGATACCTGCTACAATTATACACACAGGATATTTTTAACCAGATCTGATTCATCATAGCTTTGTCCATCTATTGAACTAACTATAATGAGTTGCTGAGGTAGAATGTGAAGTAGACATTTCAGCTTTATTCGCAAAAAGAAAAAGAAAAAAGAAGAAAAAGCTACAAAAGAAAAGAAAAAAAAGTCATCTTCCTTCTCTCAGTTTTTTCCGGTATACGTGACCCTAAAACTCTTCCATAGATCAACCTGTTATCAAGACAAAACAAAAGCTTGTTTCTTCTTATTACATATAAGGTTTATCAGAGATCAGAGGTGACCTCTTATGTTTGTCTCTTATAAAACGAGACTGTCTGCTCTAAGGGCCAAACTACACATTCATGCCTCGACTTACTGTTCAATCATGACTCATCACTGACAGTCAGGAAGGAGATCTTGAAGGCCGAAATCAGTTGTGATCAAACGAACCAGACGCTCATTCTCCAGTTCTCCATAAATATTGTGTGATCTGGAAAAAAACGTTCAAGAAATCAGCCTTTTATAACTAAATAATTAACCCATGATCTTGACATAACAGCATCAAAAAATAAATGCAAGTATGGCTTCTATCAACCTTTTATTTGATATATTTGATCAACATCTCATGTATGTCATCTTATATTTGATCTCATTTTCCAGTTGTCTGTGAACATTCATTAGGTTCTTCCTTCTCACCGAACCACGGATTATCACAGATCTAAATGGAATCTTTTAGATGTAGTTATTTCTAAATGCATTCTTTGTAAATATGATATGTTTTCTCAGATTTGATGTGGGATTGAATTCAATAAGCAGATTTGATGCTGCGTTCAGGTTAAATAAAATGCAAACCCTAATGGATTGATACCAGTGGTGGTAAGTGAGAAAATATGCTTTTGTGTAATACGGGCGAATTGGCTCTTAAATCCATTCTCAGCTGAAGCTCTTGTTATTTATTGTAAAACATAAACACAATATATTAAGACAAGCTACCCGTACTCAGCGTGAAGTATTCTTACTGTAGGACTGAAGAGGGAATACAGCAGCAGCTGAGATAAACAGAGCAGAGCAGTATCTTATGTAGTGTTTCTCAGTGTTATATAACTCCTTTTATATATGGATCACATGATCCACTTAAATGCTCCATACTTCACAGCTGTATTGTCCGTGAGGTCCATTTAGACGCTTTCATGTAGCAGATGAGGTATTAGCCAATATGGCAACTGTAGAGGGTCAATAAGCTCTTAGTTACGGTTCACTTAGACTCTGGCACCAGCTTGAGATGTATGACCAAGTAGCCTAACATGGGGACTGCTGCTGTATCAATCTTACTGCTGGTTGGTGCTCGGCTAATTCAATTAAACCGAGCCTGCCGCATTTCCCCTTTGGGGAAGAAAGAAGTTGATGAAAATAATGAATGCTTTAACTTGATTGGAATTGCAAATAGTGGTATTTCTCTCTGAAAGCGGAGCACTTGGCTTTATTGTGCGATTGTTTTGGGTGGAAATTCGGCGAGATTCAATCAGCCCCATAGGACATTAGAGCAGGGCTGATGAATATCTATCTCCATGCAGTCAGGTAATCAACTAATAATGTTTTACTGAGGATTATGAGTTAAAGGTTAAAAAAAAAGAAAAAAGAAAGAAATATCAGATGTAGAGTCACTCCATCCAGACAGAGGAAGAAAGGTAAATGTTCAGACTTGAATATGTTATAAGTTCCTATTTGCAACCACTCTTCCAATTATAACAAAATACATCCCCTTACCTTACCACAGTAAATTAGATGTGGAAAAAAAGACAAAAAGAAAAATATGGGTGACATTCTAAGAAGTCTTAAAGCTCCTCAAATCAATACTTCTGTATACACAATGGGTCCATAGGACCATGTGTAATTGGAAAGAGATTGCTTGTAATAACAAATATCTCTAAACTTTGCAGTTTTCCCTCAGCTTTACAGAGCTCAGCATTTTGGTTCAGATCTGCTCAGATCACAGATTTCCAGCAGCAGCAGGCAGCTGTTGTTGTTGTTGTTGTGTTAAACCCACAGTACACTACCTGCCCAGCACCAAACAGCAGACAGACACAATTAGCCATTAGCTAGTGAGCACAGTGTATCACTTAACTGCTGAAGAGGTAAATATTTGACTCAGGAACTAGTGGAGACCAAAAACATAGCTAAAAGAGAGTGAATATTGGGCTTATATTCATCAGGTGGACTGAACACACAATATAATACTGAGCTTGTTAAGTGCAGGGGCAGTTCTAGGGAGGGCCACAGGGGGCCAGTGCCCCTGTAACACTGAATTAGGACCCCTCTGTGGCCCCCCTCCCAGACTAACAATAATTAAATGATCAGTTGCTTGCAATGATATTGCAGTGAAAGCATGTTACTGAAACAAACAATTGAAACTGTAGATAACAGAAACAAATAATATTACTGAAACACATACCCATCATGGTATTTTATTGTTTTTTTTTTATGGGCTTTTACTTTGTGTACTATTACTACTCAGGTTGAGTGTGCCCCTCTCACAAAACACTGGCCCCAACCTGACCCCAAGTAAAAATGATCTAGAATCACCACTGGACAAGTGTCTGGATGGATGTGTAACTGTGTGGCAGCTGTCTGCTAACTTGTTTGCTAAAATATTCATGATAGCAACTTAAAAGGTGTCAGTGTTATATTTACAGATTTGAATTATCTTTTTATATTTTAGGGGTTTAGGGTTGGCCAACCCTAACCCATGTTAGCATGTTTAGCCTAGCTTAGCATAAAAACTAGAGGAAAAAAGTCAGCCATTCAAAAATGTCCTTAAAGGAGTTATATGTACGAAAAAAACAACTGTATTATCAACAGAATGTGAAGAAACAACAGTTCATGTATTGTGTTGCAGCTAACCGGTGATAGTGTGGTGATAGTGAGTTACTGTGGTGTCCAGTCTGCCCTCAGTCCGGTGTAAGAGGATCAGGAAGTAGCACTGCTCCGGGGGCAAGAAATCACATTCAGCGGTGAAAAAAAGACGTGACAGACACAGAAGCAAAACAAGAGTTAACATCTTTGTTACTTTCCAACTGCTGGAGACCACTCTTGATGAGTAAAAGGGATGAAGTTCGATGGTAACCTTGGAACATTTGCATGAAAACAGCTGTAATGCTAATGTTGGCTAATTAGGGTTGGCTATAAAGGTTGCTAATTGAATTGCTAATGTTACTGACAGTCTTTTGTTTGCTAAGTGGAATGGAATAAAGACCTAACGGAGAGCCTGTGCACTTCCTTGTTTCTTATGATAGAGGTGAACACCCCAACTCTCTGGTGATATGTTGCCCCCAGTTTGAATTTGACAACTGGCAAATTCTTACATATTGGTCCTTTAACGCACAGACATCGATCTTCTCATCTCACTCTCAAAAAAAGAAAGCCAATAAGCAGATTTTCCTAAATCTTTAACAAGGAGCGTGAATGTGTCCAGTACGGTTGATGTCTGTATGAGCAGCAGATCGGGACGTGCTCATTTGAAAACTAAAAATCTGAAATGAAAATGATGGCACTACAGTAAAGGTCACAGGAAAAGGTCGCAGTGTTAAAATCAATAGGTTTCCTCCTCTGGGAACGTGAATGTGCACAGAAAAGTTCATGCTATCTGGCCATCAGTTCACTGTTTGGCAGAGATAACCACACTGCTGTCTATACCTCCGCCTGTATAGACGGATGCAGCCACAGAGAAAAGCTGTTAGGTTGTAAGTTACTTTTCCCACACAGGTCATCAGTTTTCTGCTTTTGCATCTTTCTTTGCTTTATGTGTCTTTTTGTGCCATCTCCCGCGGGAGTGAACGGGGAGCTACTCAAGACTGCTTTCATGTTTCAGTGTTACCTCTTCATGTGACAGCCGTATCACCGCCTCGCCGTGCTGGCAGCCGGAGCTGTGCGGCAGTCGGCGCTTCTCCCAGCAGCAAAATGCAGCCGTCAGCACATTAAGTCACGGTGGCCCCCCGAAGTATGAGGAGCTCCAGCTTTAATACTCCAGCTCCTGTGGCAGCAATTCAGCACAGATGCTGTCGAGGTGATCGTCTCAGCGTGTTTACTGTCAATAAAATGGTTGTGTAGTGTAGTCGGTTGTTGCTATATTTTACTGTGCCACCAAGGACAGTTAAAACAGGAGCACATTTCACAGGTACAGTTGCTGAACTGCCTTAAAATTTTGAAAGCATTTAATTCAAATTCCTATATTCTCATTACTGTTTCTCTGGGGACAAAACTGAAATATAATATATATGTGCTGACAGCACCACCAGCAATATAGTTACCTTATACCCTGTATGCAGTTTCAAGAAATGCCCTCTTAGAAAGGAACAATAAATGCATGTTCTGAATTTGTCGCACCACAGAAAGGTGTCATTAGCCATCCAGCCAAATTTGAATTTAAAAAACCCTAAGTATATAAAATTAGGTCTCAAAATCATGAAAAAATTAGCAGGTTTCGCAGCACCAATACAACCTAAAAATGACACTCCGTCTAGCAGCTTTATTGGACATGTCCAGACATGTCTGAGCCACCAGAGTCAGAGGATGGTGACAGGATGGTATTTTTTTTTTCTTCTCTGTTGAGTTGTTGGAACTGAAGTGAGCTGAAGTGAACTGCTGGGCTGATTTGGACTGTGACAGTTGCTGAAAGTACGTTTCTCACAGATCGACAGGGAGGGTGAGGGTTGGAGAGTTGGTGTTATTCATGTGTCGGGGGGACCATGGCTCCGGCACATCACTGAGCCGTGTTTCAGACTTTAAAAAGCAAGAATGTGTCAACGCAGGTGGAAAAATTAAGACAGACTCCTTCTGTGTCAGTCAAATATTATAAAACTTTTATCTTACGTTTAATGTTGAGTGATGTCTGCTGCCAGTCTGTCGTGGCTCACCAAAACTGGAAAATGGGAATCATAAAATGGATAGTCCCAGTCCTTGGTTATGATTGGTTGAGCCGCGTTTGAATCTGTTGTAAAATACTCAATAAACACACACCTGTGACCGCATCACATCAGTATAATTGTGCCAGACAAATTGATTGAAAATGTCATGATTTTGTTGGGGATTTTGATTTGCTGGGTGACTAAGCGAGGATGAGTGGCTGAAAGAGATCAGGAAGGAAGATAAAAAAAAGGAAGGAGACACACTGAAATTAATGAATGAATAATTGAAGGACTGGAAAAGTCAAGCAACAAAGCCAAAGAGAATGGTCGAGAGCACATTCAGTGGATGTGAGGCTCACTGGTTTCCTTTTGATTTGTTGGAGAAATACCTTTCATTGCTGCTGTCCGATCCGCCAGCCTTTTATCTCGATCCAAAGCAAATAAAGCACACCAGCAATCTGTGGGAAGATATCAATGTTAATTTAGCTTGTTTGCATGTTAAAGATAAATCATAGCGGTGACAGGGTGTAAATGCTGCCAGCATCTCATTTCACAATGTGCATGGTTCACACACAACTGTGGTTGGTATGGTTTCTTTCAGTTAAACCAGGACGACATGATCTAATTTTTGCAAGCCACAGCTTGCATGATGCAAATTATAGGTGATGGGGGACAAAATCCATTGTCCTCCTTCTGTGTAAAAATGTATTCCAAAGTTTGTTTGAAGCCAACACGGGGCTTTAGAAGTCGGAGTTAGACATCTTCCAAAGTTACCATGTTTTTAGTAGGAAATTTCCTGTGTAGCAATCCCAAGAAACACTTAAAATCCTGTCACTTTAGAAGATTTATACTTGAGTCTAATTTAGACTGCTGGGGCCTCGGATTAACTTCAGATTAACTTTAGAATGTATTTGTACACAGACCAAGGACTTTGGATTTTGACACCATTATTTGAACAAGATTGAAACCACAGTGAGAGTGGATCTGTTCAGGGCCAGTGTGAACAGGAGGAATGATTACAGCAAGGAAAACCTGATTCATTGTGCAGATGGGCTGCTGACTATTGTTAAAAGTCAGACCTGAACTCCTTTAATCCTGCTACAAAGCATGGTCAGTTGTTTCTCCGATTGGCAACACCTGACTTTGATGAATAGCTGAACAAATGGGAGACGTGGACAGTGATGTAGAACCATTCTAGGTGAATTGGCCTTTAAATTAATAAAATGGTTTTAAAGGTGCACTTCAGCCATAAAGTTGTGAGACTTGTGAGGTGGAAATTTTGGAAAAAGGAGAAACAAAGGTCAAAACTGTGATGCAAGATCAAACCCTAGTAAATGCTCTTTTATTTCAAACTACACACCTTCAGTTTTAAATGTTAACTTCATCTGATAGCATCTGACCACGTAGCATGGGAAACAGATGAATCTGTGAACTTGCTCTGGCAGATATGACTGGCCCTTATTACACTGCCTGTCCAAAAAAAAAAGTCACACTCTTATATTTTGTTGGATCGCCTTTAGCTTTTATTATTGCATGCATTCACCATGGCATCATTTTGAGAAGTTTATGTAATGTCACAACATTTATTTCTGTCCAGAGTTGCGTTAATTTTTCGCCAAGAACTTGTTTTGATGATGGGAGAGTCGGACCGCTGCGTAAAGTCTTCTCCAGCACATCCCAAAGATTCTCAGTGGGGTTCAGATCTGGACTCTGTGGTGGACAATCCTTGTGTGAAAATGATGTCTCATGCTTCCTGAACCACTCCTTCATGATTTGAGCCCCATGAATCCTGGCATTGTCACTTTGGAATATGCCCGTGTCATCAGGGAAGAAAAGATCTATTGATGGAAAAGCCTGGTCAATAAGTACATTCAGGTAGTGACTGACCTCATTTTATTTTGGGCACATAACGTTGCTGAACCTTGACCTGAGCAACAGAAGCAACCCTAGATCATAACACTGCCCCCACAGGCTTGTACAGTAGGCACTAGGCATGATGGGAGCATCGCTTCATCTGCCTCTCCTCTTACCCTGATGTGCCCATCACTCTGGAACAGGGTAGAGTCCAGCCTTTGTGCTCCCCAGCAAATTGAAGCCTTTTTTCTGATCAGCCTCACTGATAAGTGGTTTTCTTAAGGCTACACAGCTGTTTAGTCTCAATCCCTTGAGTTCTCCTCACTTTATGGGTGTGGAAATACTCTTACTTTCACTATTAAACAGAGCCGTGAGTTCTACTGTTGATTTTTTACTATTTGATTTCACCAAATGTTTAAGGGATCTCCAGTCACGATCATTCAAAGTTTTTTTTCCAGCCACATTTCTTCCTGGAAGACGATGGTTCACCAACTATCCTTCCAGGTTTTAATAATGTGTTGGACAGTTTTAGTAGTTTCATCAATCTCCTTAGTTGTTCTCTTTGCTTGATGCAGGCCAATAATTTGAGCCTTCTGAAACAGAGTAACATCTTTTACATGACCACAGGATATGTCTTCTGACATGGTTGTGTAAGAAATGAGAAGCTGCTCACTGCATCAGTTAAATAACTTGTTGCGAGCTTAAACATATTAATCACTGCAGTAATTATCCAATGGAAAGTTCTTCCCTCTTTGCTTAGTTAAATCCAGGTGGTAACTTTTTTCGGTGTATAATGGATTCCACTGCTTTTCTTGGCATAACCCATCTGACTGACTTGCCTTCATTGATTGAGTTGAGTACCTTTCAGTACTCTTCAAAGCTGATCACTACACTGTGCAAACTGGCTCCAAATGATGTCAGTAGTGCAAGATGGCAGCACTCATATATGGGTTATTTTTTACGTTTGGACAGTCGGAGGAAGTGACGCCGTGTCGTCCACCTTTATTTACTTTATTGGTCCAGACACATTTTGGTCTGCACTTGTTGATAATGGCCATTGGAAATCGAAAATGAACCGAGAAGTCCCACACTGGCCATGCCATTCAGAGTCTTCCTCACTTAAAGGTCTTGCTCTGTCAATTGACTGAAGAGCCCAGGTATTTAAAGTCCTTGACTATATTCAGAGCAGCACCTCCTGTCAATAAAAGCATTCAATAAAAGATTAAGGGATAGGGAAAGTTTGCCATCTTGCTCAATATTAACTTTGACTGACTTTTTAATAAGGTGTAGTCACAGCTGGACAGTGTATTGCAAGAATGCCTATTTATCAGTTAATATTTTCCATTTCCAGTATCAACATTTTTGAAACTTCCCAGGTACTTTAATTAACGTTTCCCTCCAAACGTATTTGCTGTTGCAAATTAGTTGCATACAAACATAATTTATAAGTGACAGGTTTGCATCATTTGGGTTATTTTTTCAGACTAGACGAAGCTCGTCCAGAGCCACAGAGGACATTATACAACCGATTTCACATGCACAGCAGTACTTCACACAACAAGTGAACCGGTCTTGATGTGTAAAATGCCCCTCTAAATGAGGGTTCCAACGCACTGAACTCCCTAAAGATTTCATGTCATTCTTCCACGCCCCTGGATGTGATATAATTGCAGCCCCTCAGACACACACTTCATGAAGGTGGGACTTTGCTGGCTGCTTCTCTCCACCTCCAGACTCAATAACAACTCTCCTACATGCTTGCGTGTGTGTGAATGTGTCTTTCATTGTCTCTTCCTAATTACCCCCACATTTCCAGACACTGTCTGCACATTGTCAAACAAGGACAGTGAAGGAGTGCGTCTCGGTGCTCTGTCACATCCCCTCACAAAGACGCCGTGTCTCACCTGGAAGTAAACAAAGTGGCTGCAGACGGCTTTCAGGACAGATAATACGCCGGGTTGTAAGTCACCCTGAATTACAAAGGTGGGCGAGATATTGTGAGGCAGAGGACAGCGGAGGAGTGGACTGATAGGAGTGTCTGATAGTGTAAGGCAGAGAAAGAGAATGGAGAAGACTGTAAATAAAAGGAAAGAGGTGGATTGTAAGTAAAGAATGGCTGTCTGGACTCTTAAGTAAGAGACGTGATGGGGACTGGAGGAGACACTTGGGTGATGAAGTGATAGATTCAGAGACTGCTGGAAAAGATAAGTGAAGACAGCGGCAGCAGGCTGTGACGGGAGGGGACACCTTGTTGAATTGTGACAGGGCAACTCATCAGCAGCTAAGCTCCTCTTAAGCTCGGAAAATATCACCATAATGAAGATGGCGCTGATTTGTCTCACAGGACACGCTGATATGAACGTCGTGCAGTCACACACACGTGCTTTTACATGCATGAAGGGTGAAAAGATTTTAACTAGGGCTCGGGAGAAATATGAAGTGAGTTTTGACAGTCTGAGAGAGTGTTTCTGACACTGATGAGACACTGTAGCTAGCCAAGATGCAACAGCTGTCAGGCTAACCAGGCTAACTAGAGGGACCTCACTGGAAGACATTAAGACAGATCTGTCAGCCGGGCGAGAAAACATCTCTACATGTGGTCCACCGGATGAAAAATGATGCAGCAAACGGCACAAGTGATTTATATGTGCGGGGTTGTTTGAAATCCTTTTGATTTATTTTATGTGCTATTTGTGCAGCCAGATCAAAGACTTTCAATCTATAGTCAAGAGAGTTAACAAAAGCCTAACATATGAATAAGTTAATATACAGTCAGCTTGAGACAGCAGATCAAAGAAACAACTCCATAATAAATGTGTGCATATGTACATTTGAATTGTAGATGTTTTTTTTAAACCATGCTAGTGGTGTGGCTTTGGACCACAGTCACTCCATTTCAGTAACTCCACACCAAAACATCCCACAGAAAAACATGGCAGATAACCACAGGTTCCTGTCACCGGTGGACTCAAGGGTTTTTTTTTTTCTCTCAAACACTTTAGCGTGTTCAAAAAAAGAAAAAAGAAAACAAAGCAAAAGTGCCCACTTGGATGCCCCTATGGTAGATAAAACATGATGAAGTGCCCTCCCAGTGGACTAAACGTGGTAAAGTGCTCTCCAGGGTGCCCTTCAAGTCAACAAAACATGGTCAGGTGCCGTCGAGGGCGATCACTCCCAGAGACCGGGTCGTGACCTACAAGTGCATCAGTGGAGATTTTATCTGGGTCGCCAAACAAATCAAAGAATATGGAAGAAAATCTGCAAATTTAAGATTTATAAAATATGCATATTGTTTTACTGATGAATAGGATAAAATGTCCTATATTGTTTCTTGATGAGAGGAAATTAAAACAATGGGATGACCTGTTAACTCAGACTAAATGCAATTTTAATTTCTTTTCTTTCTCCGTCTGTTATCTATTTTCTATGTCTATGTCTGATTGTCACTTGTATTTTTTGTTCTGTGTTTTGATTTCTTTTGTAATTTGTCCACTCTTGTACAGCGACTTTGGGTCTCTGAAAAGCGCTTTATAAATAAAATGAATAATGATAATAATAATAATAATAATAATAATAATAATAATAATAATAATAATAATATAGTTTTTATGGTTGTGATATGCATTATTAGATAACAATTTTGTTTTACAGTTTTCACTTTTATGAAAAAAAGACATTAAAATTATGATGATGTGATATTTGTTGTTGTCTGTACCAAACAAACATGTTTTCTTTCTTCTGTAGAACAAGATTTCTGTTCCATGCAGCAGCAACTTTAATCCAGTTTTCTCACACAATTTTCCCTTTTCAAAAAATTGCATTTTCTGCGATTTGGTTATTGCGATTTCGATTGGTTTTTGGTTAGATTTTGATTTTGATTGCAATTAATTGTGCAGCCCCTGTTACGGTGGCCGACAAGTACAAGCGCGCAGCATATACAGACAGGCACTGCAAATACAGAAACGTGCTGCAAATAAGAAAACAGATGCAAAAGGAAAACGCTGCAAATACAGAAACGTGCTGCAAATAAGAAAACAAATGCAAAAACCACCCGAGAGACAGACAACGGACGTAACGTAACGTGTGGAGCAGATGAGTGAATGAGAAGAAGAAAGTTATTGGCCATTAAGACTTTTGATTTATGTGCTCTCTTTAATGTTTTTGTCTAATATGATATTCTGAAATACTGCCTCTGAATGTTTGTAACCCCCTGGCGGTTGTCATTTTACTGTACTGTATTGCATCGTATCTCTTAATAAAGATTTATTATAAAAAAAAAAAAAGAAGATAGTTATTGGTGGGAGGAAAATTGGAGTCGGGAGAGGCTATATGGAAAAATTTGTATTCTTTTTTCTTTTTCTTTCTTTCTTTCTTTTATCCACGTGACCCTCATCTTTTACTGTATTATGAAAGTGCAGCTGATTTACATGACGTTAGATGAGGGCCACATGTGGAAAAAAGAAAGAAAGAAAAAGAAAAAAGAATACAGTACGTACTTTTTCATGTAGCCTCTCTCGACTCCAATTTTCCTCCCACCAATAACTTTCTTCTTCTCATTCACTCATCTGCTCCACACGTTGATACGTCCGTTGTCTGCCTCTCAGGTGGACGCTCAGCACTGCACCTACAGGCCTGGAGCACTTCCGTTGTATGACAATATGCAGTGTTTTCTTTTTGCATTTGTTTTCTTATTTGCAGCACGTTTCTGTATATGCAGCGCGTTTCTGTATTTGCAGCGCGTTTCTGTATATGCCGCGCATTTCTGTATTTGCAGCGCATTTCTGTATTTGCAGCGCGTTTCTGTATATGCAGCGCGTTTCTGTATTTGCAGCGCGTTTCTGTATATGCAGCGCGTTTCTGTATTTGCAGCACGTTTCTGTATATGCAGCGCGTTTCTGTATATGCAGCGCATTTCTGTTTTTGCAGCGCCTGTCTGCATATGCAGTGCGTTTGTACTTGTGGGCCACCGTACCCTGTTAAGCCTGATGTAAACTGGGTCATGATGGTTTGTCATTTTTAAAAAGTAGGTCCTCAGAAATAAAGTTTGCAAAACACTGTTCTAGAGTGTCCTGACTAAATGTGATAAAGTGCCCTCTAGGGCGTTGGTTCCCAACCTTAAGGGAGTACCATAAATCACAGGGGGTACCCTAGACTTTGTCTGCTCTGAGGTCAAGACAAATGTCTTTGTCCATGATTAAAAATAGTGGCCTACTTAATAGGCCTCAACTGTGTGAGCTCTGTGATAATGAATGTGTATTAAGCTGCTCTGTAGGCTATAGGCTGCCATACATTCTAGAAAATTAGTTTGCCTCTACATGCCTTTAAATGGTGGAAAAATCAATTAATTAAT